>JBCJKH010047881.1:25347-124579 GCA_039877255.1 Loriculus beryllinus | reverse complement strand
GCCCTCGCAGCATCTCCATGGCCTCCTCTGGCCTCGCTCCAACAGCTCCACGTCCCTCTTGTGCTGCTGCCCCAGAGCTGGATCAGGGCTGCAGGAGGGGGTCTCCTCCAAGCACAGCAGAGAGGCAGGATCCCCTCCCAGTGTTAGTTTCTGGGCTCAAGCACACGCTGCTGCCATACTCCCAACATGGAGCAGGGGAGACAAGAGCACGGATTTCACCTCAGTGCCATGGAGGGCTGGTACGGAGCCAAAACACTTTCTGTATGATGGCTCCTTGCCCTCGGGCTGCACTGCACAGATGCACTTCAATGCCTCCTTCATCAGACGAGACAGGCATCAAAAACCTAACACGTGTACTTTTAAAAGTGCAATGTATTAATAAACATTTTTATATAGTTTGGTCTCAGTTAAGACTATTACAACATTAACAGTTCTGTAAACCACACAGAAAGTTGTCATAAAAACATACAAAATCAAGGCAACACACACTGACCCAAACTCGCTGTTGGTCCCATTGGAATCCATTGTAAGGCAAATGGAAACAAGCATGGCAGCGGAATCGGAGGACCTTTGCTGTACACTCAACCCATGTATTTGACTCACTGTAAGTTTTATGTTCTACTTTCACTGCAGGGTTTTAATTTGAAAGTGAGTATTCTTTTGAAACAACCTTGCTTTTAACCCTTACAGTACTGCTTATTTCCAGGCCACCTTCTCAGCAGCCATGTAAAACAAGGTCACAGCCTCCAAAGGGTTAAAGCCAAGGCTGCAGTCAACTTCAAGGAAGTCCAGACAGCATCTTTCACTTCTCTATACAGGGAGTGTGAGAGTACGGGTCCGAAAACCTCCGTTTGACTTTCGCTGTTGGTTCATATTCATCCAAGAGTTCCTGAGCATGGGCCACGGCAGACCCTTGTGCAATGTACACCGAGTGGATTTGATCAGTTCGCCTCGCTGGCTGCTCCCTTCGTCTCACCAGTAGCTGAGGCTCTTCGTTAGCTGAAATCCTGCCCTGGGATTCTGTACACTTAAAAAGGCCGGGAGGAAGCTTTATATTTGCTGTTGGTATGACCGGAGTTCGACGGGGCACTTTAAGCCTGGACAGTGTTAAAGATGATCTGTGTCTTGAAGGCAGGGATGCAGAGGGAGAATTTGAAGAGGTTTGCAAAAGAGAAGGCACTCTGCAAATGTCTTTGGCAGGCTTACTGGAGCTCTGAGTATGGCAGCATAATCCAGTAACTGCTTTAAGGAAACAAAATCCTTAGGTAGCGAAAGCATGTAACGATGCAAGCAATTGTGACCAGATAGCATCTGGTCACTTGGCTTCATGTGGTGAAAGATGGAGAATAAAAAAAGCACACACTACCTTAATACTGACCTTCGGTATCCATCCGTCCTGTTCGATCTTCAAGCAGGCTCTCTGTGCTCGCCGAGGTCTCAGAGTCTACATTCTCCTCATCAGAGCCTCGCTGATCAAGCTCAGGTAACCGGTAAGTTATATCTTCCCTGCATCAAACCAGAGATTGTAGCACTCTAAAGACAGCGTCTCTGATACGAGCAACTTTGTGCAGCTCATGCTCAGAGGTAAACCTGCCTGCATGCAGTCATTACATACTAATTCTCATGGGTTTTCCTCTCAGCTAGTGCTATGTACTTTCCTTTTCCCCTTCATAAAAGCCTATAGAACAAAATTAACTGGATCATTTGGGAAAAAAGATATACTGCTTTACTACCTGTATTACCTCCAAGTGCACACGGCATGCTCTGCAGAGATAAAGGGTCACTTACTTTTCTTCTTTTATTGACTGTATGCGATCGATGAGAATCTCCTTTTCCCGGTTATCTGCTTCAGAAACATCCTCCTCTTCATGCAGTGAGTGCAGTTCTGAGTTGCCACTGTCACTGCCTTTGACCTGTGAGCTTTTACTCTGCAAGACAAATTTACATGTAACACTTCTCATAAATCATAAGAAGCTATACAAGTCTTGACTGTCTACTAGTTGCAAGGTGGAAGATAAATGAGTAGCCCAAATGAAAGGCTGATGGAACTGATGGAGAGTTGTTAGTTATCTATACAAATGCCTCAAAAAGCAACAGAAATTCTTCTGTTCACCTGATTCCTGGGGTTTTGTTCTTTTTAAGCACAGCAATTTTATTTCCCAGCTTCAGATTAGTTTTAGTAGTCACTTACAAGTAATATTATTACATTGAATACATGTTACATTCCTAATGTCTATGACAGAACAGGTCAGCAGCCCTGCATGCAGGCTGGGGAGAGAGTGGCACCAATACATGCAGTCGTGATTGTTCAAGAGTATTTAAACCAAGTGACAATATATGTAGTAAGTATTTTAGTCATGCAATAGTACCATATGGAAAAAAACACCCCAACACATGCATTCTTAAACACAGGCAGTGTACATACCAGCATCCCCTCATAAGGGGAAGAAAACCCAAGTTTTACAGGCCAGAGCTAGGGAGAGATCAAGACCAAATTCACTATATGAAGCTTCTGATCAGAGTTTGGTTTGGTTTAAATCAATACAACAAAAACAAAAGAATATACATATCTGCCCTATTAAAACATAGCATATTTTTTGTCCACTACCCACCTCTGGAGTGAAGGATCTCCTTTGCCATGTAAAAGGTTCAGCAATCTTAGTTCTACTGATTGAATTATATAGAATAGATTTTGACCACTACAAGAGCGGATACCCACCCCTGCACCCTTCATTTACCAAACACGCTACAGTGCAGCTGTGTATTTAGCTCCTACCTACAGCTTTGGTTAAGTCCACATCCATTTGTTTCTTGCAATTGATCTTTGACTTACTGAATGGGATGGGCACAATAACTAACATATCCCTTCCCAAGAATCTGGTGAGATGCTTTGTGCTGGATGGTGTGGGCTTGGTGGTTTGTTTCAACACTTACCATGTTCTGCCGAAGCAAGGAGAGGCGTCGAAATGCAATGCTCTCAGCTGCTTCCAGCTGATTGATTTCATCCATTTTTATCTTGTACTTCCTTATCTGTTCCTTTATGAGCATCTCTACACACCTGGAGAAAAGGACAAGAGTTTATTGAGCAGCCTCTTTTCTTTAAAGGCTCTGGAGACACTGACGATGGGATGAGATACCTCTCCAAGCTTGGAGATGTTTGCACACACGTACATGGATGACATGCAGTCGAAGTGTCCCAATGGCATGGGAACAGATTGAAGAGACTAACACAGCAAGCGGAACAGGACAGACTGTTGAAGACACTGGCATATGTTCTTCCTGGGATAACCAGAGCCTCTCATGCTGACTGTACACAACAATGGTAAGTAAACAGATATTACCATGGCTGCTAACTGCTTCTTCTGCCCATCTTCCCTGTGCTGCCACAGAGTGGTAGATACAGAATGACCCTGCAACTGCCCTTTTCCACCTCTGTGGCCCCATGGGTCAGGAAGAAGTTACAAAAAGCTGCAGTTTTTCAAATTTTGTTTTCATTGGAGACAGACACAAGGCCAGCCATGCAGTGAGGATGGCGAGGAGCATTCAGAGAGCCACAGCTGCTGGAGGGTGAGAGGAGAACAAAGAGGCTCAAGGACTGAACCTTCTTCAAGGAACAACAAGAAATAATCAGAGGTTTCCAAATATGCAGGAGGCAGTTTAATTCTATATCCTACTGTTTATTATGGCTTGTATCTCAGAAAATACATATGAATAGTGTACAATCCCCACAAAAGATTATCTTGATGTAAAAATACAAACCTGCTGTTTAAGACTCAAGTCATCCTACTTTATCCTTTGTAAACCTGAGACAGGTGGAAAGATTTGCAGATGGCCATATAAATGGACAACACTATCAGAGCCAGAATTTAGCAACTCTTACCCCCGAGTTTCTCAGCTTGATATGAATAAGCTTGTAACAAACACAAATGGCCTTCCATCATATTTCTAAGTACTACTCTGCAGCAGGCTGCTAAAACTTACATGGTTGTTTTTGAAACATCTTTCATGCTGGTTAAAGGGTCAGAGGTATCAGGACAACGCAAAAGGCACGGAGCAAAAACAATGGCCAAGGCATTGGGTGACATCCGGTTGACGTCTTCTATCAAAGCCACTCTGAAAGTCAATGTTCAGGGAAAAACCAAAACAAAACAGATTTTAAGCCTTGCTAAGATAGAAGCAAACTGATCAAACTTTGCCAGAATTCCCAAACAACATGTATGGAAATCTGTGGGGTACTAAGTATGTAGAGCAGTCCAGAGAAGTTTTAACTTTAATTCACACCCAGGTATTCAAACTCTCATACGTAAAGGAAAGGAACAGGAGCCATCCAGGCTAAGCTAATCTGGTAACCTCTTAGCAACTGTGGTGATTTAATGCCTCCTCCTTAAAAATACCTTTTCTCTCTGTTCAGAAGACCACCTGGAAAATTCTCAAGTTCCTTGGATAAAGCAGCCCCTTTACCAGCACCACTTGTCCCTGCTCCTAATACCAGTGTTTGTGCAGGCATTTATAATCCTTATGCAGTCCCTACCAAGCACACTGACATCCTTGGTTCACTGCGTGCTCATCTGCATAAATCCTGGTGTTCAGGAAAGACTCACTTAGGCTTTCAGATCTACCTTGTCTTCAAAGTTGTTCTTACCTAATTTGATACAAGCAAACCAGAGGCTACAAGTAAGCACAACTATCAACTTCAATTCTTTCAGCTCAAGACCAGCAGCACAGTCACTACACTGACACTTTGGAGTTTATAATTCTAGGAAGCTTCCAAGAGGAACTCAAAAACATCTCATGGAGCTTCTCTCCAAATGAAGTGATTAAATTCATTACTTGACCAGATGGAAGATGAGTCGCTCCAAGGTATTATGATTTGCTTGTGGAAGTTGTTCAAGGACACTGTAAATGGCACTGAGTTGTTCCTGTTTTTCTGGTAGTTCTGCACAAAGGGAGAAAGCACAAGATGATAATTGCTGTGCAAGACCAGTGAGAGGCATTTACTGACATTGTCTCAAACACAAGAGATTAAATTCTTAGAGCTCACACTGCCATGTCACTGTTATGACTGGATATTAAAGTAACCCTCCTGGCACTGCAATTTTTCTGCTTTTTCAGAGCTGCTGTGGGGAGCAATCATCAAGTGACACATCAACACCTCCAACAATATTGAGAATGCCTCAATGAGGAGAAATTCCCTGAAAAGTGTTCTAAGTAAGATGTCTAAAATCATTGCTGCAAGTACACTGCAAGGAAACTCTTTCACGAGCATGAACACCTTAAAAGTTTATTTCCCAAGAGAAAACACTGCTTTGAACAGTTCTAAGACCTACCTACAGCTCGGAGAAAGTCATTGTACTGGGCAGACGTCATCAGGGGATCTGGTAACTCCCGGAGCCATTGCTTAAGGACACCTGTGATAGTGTGAATAGGATAATTCTCCAGTTTCACTGAGTTGGGATCTGAAAAGAAAAGGTTTTATTTAGAGCAGTTCATTCCTCTGATGTACAGAACCCCAAAGTAGTAAGATTGAAAATAGTCAGATCTCCCCATCAAAGAATCCAAGTGGCAATTTGGAAGGAAAAAAAAATAGTCTGCTGACAGTGATTTATATGTATTAAGCAGCTTTTTCCATCCAAATGGCAGGGAAAACTGCAAGGAAGTTAAAAGAGCAGACAATGCCTGACCTGCTTGCAGCAACTGTTTCAGCTCCTTCATTCGATTTGCTGATCCTGATTTCCTGTAAATGCCTTCTGTGTAGAGGCCGTGCATCTCCACGTACTCCAGCAACTTCTCCATGACAATGGGGACTGAATTTCTCTCACTGGTCAGGGAACTCACACATACTCCAAAATGACGTGGTTCTGTGTCCTGTTCATTCTGGAATTGATACAGGTCAAGCACTGTGAATACCTGTTCTCAAGCTAGAAAATTCCATTGCTTCATGCTATAATTAGCTTATGTTTCCAGAAACAAAAGCCGAGTGTTTTATCCTAGCTGGCTACAAGCCTTTGATCACAAGGCAGATTTCCTGAGCTGCAGCAATGAAGAAGCACTGTAGTACACACAGAAGGATTTCTTTAACAGTTTGGTCCAACACGGCACACACACTCGAAGCGAAGTTCCCAAATTAGCTCAAATAACACCTTTTAGAAGTGTTCTGTTTCTGCAGCTGCAGGGCCTGCCTCTATGTGCAGACAGAGAAGGGAACTGTTTAAGCAATTTTTAGTCAGTGCCTGGACATTCACTGTTCATTTGCTGAGTTAAAAAAGGCAGCATTTACATGTCTCACTTATGGTATCACAGTTCCACAACCCAGATCTACAGTTCTTACCTTTTTTCCACAGGATGTACAGCTGCTCTGGATTTTGGACATGCATTTCTTGTGACAAGTCAACTTGCAAGCTAGAGGAAGAAGCAATTGTTACAAGCCTTCCATATCACATTAGAGTATCTTGTCTAACTCACTATGTAAACTGCATCTACTGCTCACTCATCTGCACCAGGCAGTTACAAACAATCTGCACATACTGGCAACCAAGTGGCACAAATGAGGTGTTTTAACTTACCACTGCAGAGGCAGGCCTTTTCCATGGGCCAGATGTAGGATGAGCAGTGCTCACACGATTGCCGTATGTTCACTTGGTAGTTTGTGAATACGTGGCCACAGTGTTCCACAATCTGGTGGGAGACAGCAAGGAACTCATGGACTTCTTTGCCTTTTTAAATTATTATTCTTAATAATTTTAATCTATCCTACCTTATATTTTCCACCGTTATTTTAAAATTACAGCTGATGGCTTTGACTTGAAAACTACATTTCACCCTATCTTATGGCAGTTAGGTTTGTTGGATTATTTTGTGATTTCCTGCCTTGGTTAAGTGCAATACCTTTATCAGTGCAATACCATAGTATCAGCTACAGTTCATTATTAAGATTTAGTAGTGTTTTCCTTTAAACAGTACAGAGACTGAGAAAGCCATTCGGTTCAAAGAGATGCTACGGACAAGGAAGGAAATGCTCGAGTAGCACCTGTTATTGCTTAAGCAAGATCTTTGATTTATGGAAACCAGTTTTGCAATTATGTCACATCTTTATAAAAAGAGGCAAGTAATTCAGCATGCAAAATAAACAGAACTTCAGTACAACATCAAGCTCTTCCAGGAATGTTTGTCTCTGTTCTGAGTGCAGCTGAGGCCTTACATTATTACAAGAAGAAAGTACTCACTGCACGGTCTTGTTTTCGTTTCTTCTTCTGGGCCTTGGTTTGCTGTAGTGGAACACAGAGTTGGCATCAGCCTTTGAAATTCATACATTCCATTCCTATTTTTTCCTATTCAGGTTCCCAGACGCTACTTCACCTCCAGATATTTAAGACACTATACATACATATACGTATATAAGAATATACTTATATACTGCAGCTTGGTATGAGGGTTGTCCGAGCCCAATGTCAGCTTCCTAAAAATCACTTGAGCTCACTGCATGATGACAAAGCAATTCCATCCCTAAAACCTTCAGAGAACTCCTAAGTTTTTAAAGAAGATGCGCAAACACTTTAAGATTCTGGAAATATTAACTTAAATAATGAACAAGAGGTGTATCAGCATTCAGAATGTGTTATACACATGATCTGCATACGGAAGGTGTTTCCCAATTAATGAAGAATGTGATGGAAAAGGTTTCTGAGGTAACACATGTTCCTTATCCTAGAAGAGTAACATGGTTTAACCATCCAATAAGCCAGTAACAGACTAAGTTTTATACCTTGGGCTGCTCAGATTCTTCTTTTTTGTTATATCCTCTGATGAACTCATCCAGAAGGGACTGGAAAAGATTCAAAACTAGCTTGACTTCTTTCTCTTCCCTTTTTTTGGCCAGATTTGTAACTAGAAGCTGGTAATTTTCCATTAGATCTTTGTAGCCAACATGGATTTGCCCATTCTACAGAAGGAAAAAAATGTTATTTGGAAGACAGTCTCCTTTTGGGATACCACTGAGGAGGTTTCATAATTTATGTGCCTAAGCTCACAACGAAAAGATAACAGCCCGTGACAGAAATAAGACAGCACGCTTCCCTACTACACTGCAAAAATGCATTTGGCTGAGACAAGGCAGCATTGGGAGAATATTGGAAAAGCTGTTGGCACCTCTCCTTGGTGTTTAAAGACAGCAACATGAAGAGGCTGAAGACAGTAAAATCCACCCTTCTCTAAAAATAAGTTACAGCTGAGTGAATGCGAAAAGGGAAACAACAGTCTAAAGACTACAGCAGAACTGTGAAATGTTCAAGTCTAACATTCAGCTTTGAATTCTACGCTAAGAATTGCCAAGTTGCTTCATTACAGAGCTGTAGGTCAAGCATTTCAACTGCACACAACTCATTTATTTCCTACCAACTTTGCACTTTATTGGGGCTTACTACTTACAGGAGCAGAATACATGGTCTTGATGTTTCCTCGAAACTTCTCTGTGGCTTCAAAAAACAAGCATTCAACACCAGACTTCTGGGAGCGCAAGTCATTGATCTGGAAGGCAAATACACCTGCATCAAATTTCATTCAAACAGGAACATTCAACTAGTGTTAAGCTTCAGTTGCTGGGCTTAGTCATGTATGGCCAGTCCTGTTATTTACAACAACATTTCTTAATGCATTGTGATATGATACAAAATAGGAGAGTCAGGTGTCTAGGCTCTAGAGAGCTCCATTTCCTTACAGCTTATGCCTTTTTTAAATCAAGTTTTCTTCCCACTTGTTTGCAAACAAACTAAGAAGTAACATGAATGCCATGAGCGTTTAATGTAATATTAAGAGACTTGAAGGACTAGGAAGGGTCTTAGACATAACTCCGTCAAGCTATCAAATCAATTCCCCTTTGCTTTAAATCATAACATATAGAAAAGTAGTCTTTAGAATTCCACACAAACAGAGAACAGAGACATCAACTTTTACCTTGTTTAGGAGGAACTCATCAAGATGTTTCAGTTCATTGGCGTTTGCAATCTCACGGACCATGGAAGCTCGCCAGTTCTGAGATACACTGGAGATCTTGCTGATCTTTATAGTACGGTTCTTCTTTGTCTTACTGCCCTCTTTCAAATGGCGCTCCCCTGCCTGGAGGCGACTGGGCTGTCCTGAAGAAGCTGGGAAAGACATTAGGTTGTACATTAAAGCGGGATGATGGAATTCTGCAGTATTTGCTTCCTCAGTAGCCACGCAAAACATCACAGGAAAGTTTGTACTAGCAAGCTGAGGATTAAGTCACACAAACTCACCTTCTGAAGCTTTCTGTGTCCCTCCTGTTTCTGGAAAGAGGACACAAGATACAAGGGAGAGGCCTTCTTCATCAATCACATCAGGACTCTCCTTCGGAATTTTCTTGTCTGGCTTTTTGCCCAAAAGCCTACGCAAAGGACTTTTAAAAGCCGACCTGAACACAAAAGCAGATATGAGTTTGTCACATTAGTAATGGAAGCTGGCTCTGCTACAAGAAAAGCAATAACAATTTAACAATAACCCATAACAAGATTAACCTTTATTGTGGTTATTACTCTAAAGTCCAACCTAGAGAAAACAGAGCAGCACAAATAAAATGTAAAGAGAGTCTGAAAGAACATGTGGATATTCTGATATCTACTTGATTAGAGCACTATCTTCAACATACAGCAAGACAACTGAGCACACATCCAAGACATCATTTCTGGCACACAAAGCTCACAAGTTGCAGAATGCCAGACATGGGAGCAGGCCAGGGAAACAGCATTACATGCTTGCTGAGTTGTTCAGCTTCTCTCCCGGGTGTCTGATTTCTCAACCTGGATGACAGCACACTAACAAACCTTTGATCTGAGCTGGATGGTGGTTCTAAGGTTAACAAGAAACAGCTGAAAAGACAAGCACCCACCAGAGGAGAAATCTCTTTTCAGTTTCCTAAAGGCAGGTCACTCACACACAGAATACATACTTGGCATCTATTTGCTGACTTGCTGGCTGCATGGAACTGGTTGTGTCCAAGCTAGGCAAGAGGTCACTGGGCCTCTTTTGCACAGGATATTTCTTGTTGCCTTTTTCTTCTTCTACTGCATCTGGTGATTGCTACAGTAGAGAGAAAGAGTCGTAAAAACTACATATTGAGTGAAAGAGATTCTTTAAATAGTTTTAAGAAATAGATCAGTGGAAAAAAGTTTGCTTCATCAAGACAAAACCCTTTATCCAATAGATATTTGCTTATTAATGTAAGAGCCAAGTATATATATAAACACTTTGATCAAGGTTACTACAAATTATGTTTCAAATTGTGGTATAGTATTTGCTAATGAATTATTGTTTTTTGGATATGAAGTCAAAAAAATATAACTTGACAGGAACACAGGCATCACCGGAGCCAGGTATTCACAAACCTTTAATACCTGTAAACAAGAATAATTAAGTATAAATATGCACAATAGCATCAGTACCTGACTCATGACAACACACTGGGCCAGTGTTGAAAGATCACTTAATGAAGATGAATTCCCCTTCTTTCTGCAACGGTAGAGAATTCTGTTTCAGAATACATGTTTTATAGAAATCTGTAGCCTCTTCATATTTATCACCTTTAAATAACTCACAGCTCAATGTTACATCTAAGACATAATCCTGATCAACTCTTCAACTTAGTTTTAAATGCCAAATATACTGGAGAAATAAAGCAAATAATGGGTATGCCAGATTTCCTGCCACATCAGAGGGATGATGCTTGCAAACTGCAAGTCACTGAAACTTCGTTTCCAGTGAACAAAATGCATATGGAAATAAACTCCAGGCACTACTTTAAAGCCCCAGCTCTCCATGTGAATTCAGCAAGACAGACTTTGCATCTTTCGTTAGCTTCTGAAAACATTCTAGCCGCACAAATTCAACGGCAAGACTGATGACTGGGAGCCAAAAGAAAGAGCAGCTTTTTATAGCTGTATTTTCTCTCACCACATGGCCAGATAGACAGGCTCTCAGGAGCCCTCCATCTATTTTCTGACATTAAAGATATCTGTTTTCTGACAAACACAATAATTAGGAAGTTGCCCTTACTCTAACTGATCCTGAGGAGACTTATCCACACGCGTTCTTTCATCCAAAGACTGACTCAGCTTGTCATTATGACCAGCATCTGACTGTCTCTTTCCTTTCCACTTCTCTCTCTTGTACTTTAGCTTCTCTGGGTCATCCACGTATCTCTGGATCAGGGAAGAAGTAGGACTATCCAGATCTTTGGCTGCCTTCTGAGCAAGACGTTTGTTTTTATCTGCCCAGCATTCAGATGGAGTTTGAAAACTCCCAGTAGCAGATAGGGTGTTACGAAGATTCAGTGCAAGATTTGTCGGTCTTTCCGGGCAGTTAAAGCTTTGGCTACCTTTTATCTGGTTATTTTGATTCCCTTGTGTTTTCATTTTATCAGCTGTCTTATCTACTTCTGATACAGGCGGTTCCTCAGGGATAGAGCTACTTTCTTTTAGCTTGCTTGACAGGGCCATGTCTGAAGTAACTTTTTCTTCAATTGGACTTCTCTCCCCCTCCCTGCTTCCTTGAAGGACAGGCTCTTCTGCTGTGGATTTCTCTTGCATTGGAACAGTTCCCAGGGCCTCTTCAGAAGAGGTCTGCTCCTCGTGGCACAGTGAAGATGGTTCTTCAAGGGAAAGCAGGACATGCTTATTCTGTAACTCATTATGTTCCAGCCCTCTCTGCCGGCGAGATTCCCGTTTCTCCCGGCTGTTTGTTACTTTCTCGGAGGCCTCTGTCATGTTCTTCTGGGGCAATGTAGCTTTTTCAGATGAGGTTTCGGATTGCTCATGTGGAGTTTGATCTCCATCCCCAACAGCTTGATCCAGCTCTGACTTGTGCGTCTCAGGCAACTCATCTGTTGCTGGCTCACTGTGCTCATCCTTGCTCAGATCATTGTCTTGACTTTCCTGTGTTTCTCCCTGCTTTTCTTCAGCTTTCTGCTTTTGTAGAGCCATTTTCTGAAATCTGTTAAGAATTTGCAAGATGAAAACACAAATATTTTAACGCCCAGGGGTTAAAAAAAGTATCCAACTGTTCAAATGCAGCCTCAACAGCAATACTGACACAAAGTACAAATGCATTTTCAGTCCTAGTAGGATTGCCTGGAGGTCTACTTGTTAGGACTGGCATGCATCAGTGCAGCTCAGCTGAATCATGCTTGAATATGAAGCACAGAACCAGCTTCCACACAGCACCAGCCATTTGATACTGACTGCAGCAGCACAAGGTAATAGCTCTATTTGTTTATTAAGTCAATATATCACACAGAAACTGAGCTTGGCAGCTGAAGCCAAGTAGAACAGTGGTTAAAAGGCATGTTTTCATATCAGATTGCTCCTCTTCCTTTACCTCTTACGCTGTAGATGCCCTCTGACCATGGCTTGCAGGAGACAAATCCTCCTCTTCTGCTGAAGGTAGCATTTTTGCTCCCTGTATCTTCGCCACAATGACTGAATATAAATGGCAGCATTATTCCTCTGCAGTGCCATCCTAACACATCTGGAACGCCAGCAAGCCTAAGGAAAGAGATTTCTAAAGGGAGAGGTACTCAAAGGGCGACTGTTACCTGAGTGTGTTGGCTGGTTTCTTAGGCAAAGGTGATGCTTGGTTCTCAGATACCTGTAAAACAACGGCTGCCTGCCGTGTTCGGAGAAAGCGTCTCCTTTCTAAAACCATCCTGAGCCAGCTCTGAAGGAGGATGATTTTCCTGATCACTTCCTTGTGTAGTGTATCCTGTAGTCTCTGCCGTTCAGCCTCTTTCATGAAAACCTGCTCAGTTAAAGTTCATCAATAAACAGTTAACAAGAGCCTTGCAGCCCCCACTGGAAGTTACTCTGCACGCTAAATAATGGCTGATGAGAATGCTACTGAACTAAGTTTTATCAGCTGACAACACACCCCAAAAGTCCTTTTGTTTTACCAAATCTCAGCGTTTAGATTCTTAACCATACACCTGTACTTGCAGCCTTCAAATAACAGAACTCTTGTAAATTGAATGCCAATAGGAGCAATTTACCTAAAGTAATACCCATATAATACAGAATTGTACTGTATTGCAAGATGACAGGCTGGCATCAGAAACATGGAGGCAACTCCTGATGTCTGCAAGAGTTAAAAACCTAATTTAAATGTAAAATGCAAAGAGCAACACCTATAAATGAACTGTACTAAACTTTGCTGTGTACATCAGTATTTCTTACTGGCTTGCAGGAATTTACACAGACCTTGGTCTTCCCTATTTGATAGTAGTTTTCATCCAGTTTTAATTTATTCAAATAAACACCAATATCTTCCTTAGAGGCTTTGGCATTTTTGGGCAGTAACACCTGAAACTGGTCTATGAATTCCTGTGAAAAGCAGAGACAATAAAAGATCAAAATTAGAAGGCAATGCACAAGTTTTAGCTTTATTTTAGAAAACTAGATGACATCTAAGCTGTCTGGGTTTGAAAGTATTTATTTCTCACTCCAAATTGAGCTACTTTTTCCTCCCCTGTAAATCATAGGCTTCATTCAGCCTCCACTTAAAGATCACCCATATGTGATCTATAAAGTTAATTTACAGAAAACTAATTCAACATATGGAGACAGTAACATGCAGCACTGGTTGCTTGTAATTGCTTATAACAGCAGAGTGCTTTCTTTCATTAAACAAAGAGAGCAACTTAATGGTAACATGACTCACACAGGAGATTAGACTACAACTTGTTACCATGCAGGCTCTAAAAATTCACTATAGTTTTGACACAGTTCACCCCAAGTTATGAGCTTCATATGAAGAGACACAAAAGACCCTTAGGCAATAGATATTTTTTCCCCAAACCAGGTATTTCTGATAGCATAATCCACTTCCAGTTCCTCACATACCTGGAATGTATATTTGGCACTGTAGCCAGATCTTCTGATTCGCACAGTTTCTAGCATGCCAGTGTATCTTAACTGTTGAAGCACCAAGCTTTCATCAAAAAGCATCTCTTTCTGAAAAAGATCAGCAGACAACAGCTAGTAAATACCTGAAGAGTCCTATTTCTGTCCAGTACAGAAAGCACATTGTGTTTTCACACCCTAGTTACCTGTCACCTTCACACAGAGTAACAGCAAGCAAGTCCAAAGAGATTTATTACAGGCCTAGAAGACTTGGGTCCTCAGCAGTCAGTTCAGCTCTTACCTTTTCTGCATTGGAACGGATGCAGCGGATGAAGAATGGCTCAGCTTTACCCAATGTCTCCAATAACTTATTAAGTGAAGTCTGAAATGAAATATTCAGAAACAGTTTTCTTTTTTAGATCTCAGCATTCGACAGCAATACAGCTTCTTCCTCAGAAATAAGGTCGTTTCAGGTCTGACGGCCATACAAAATCCTAGTCACCTACCTGGAACTGTGCACTTATGCTAGGGGGTTTCTTCTTTTTGTGTAAGTGCAAGAGGGATTTTGTAGTTCGATCATGCAGAGTCATGCTTACTATGAGCTTCAGAGACTTGGAATCCAGTAAGTTCTAGAAGAAAGTTTTCATAATCAGCAAAGTGCAAGTCTCTTAACTGAAGGGGAAATATTTCTGTCTGCATCAAAATGAGTAAGAAGGAAGCCAACCACCTAGAGCTCCACAGTCAATGTCATGTTACACTTCTATTTCGGACCAAAGCATCTTCTGTCCACTGCCCCATCCCAAGACTGTAAGGTTGGATTTACAGTGAATTACGTCCTCACTGTGCTTGTCTTCCGTGACTTCAGTAGAAATACCTTTATGTACTTATGGCACCTCTAGTCCAGTAAACAGATGCCAATTCACACTTTTTTTCCTGTTCAGCAGTTCTTATGAAAGGTGACCATTTACCTGTCCCTCAGACTGCCAAAAAGGAAGCTTTGGAGGATAAACAATACAACTTTCCTACACTATGAAACAGTATGCTCTGGAGTGAGTTGTCAATCAAAATGAATGTTCACAATGAGGAAAAAAAACCCCATACTTAACAACCAAACCCAGACCAAAACCCAAGAGAATTCTACCTTTATGGAATAACTTTACCTTAGGAATGATCTGCTTTTGTTTGATACCTCTACTTTTCCTGTTAAAATATGAAAGATCATTTAAGAAAAACAATACACATGATTTATTCACCAAGCCAGAAGTTAGTGCAATTTATAAGGCGAGAGGAAGGATAGAAGCGAATGAGCACAACAGCATCAGAGTGTGTTCATGCACATCTCTTATATGATCAATGCAAGAAATGCAAACTGTTTCGCAACAAGAATAATCAACTCTGTAGGTATTGGAAGCTTTCAAAAGTGAAACATTTTCTCTTAAAGTTATTAAATCCTCACTGTTGCATACACTGTTTTGGGACAGGTTATTCCATGTACCTAACTGTCCAGTCATCTGGCTCTTATCATAACGCTAAGGCACTTTCAAATACACAAGTACTTGATTCACAAGTTACTGCTGCTTGCACCAGAACCCCTGTGAAAGTACTTAACTGCTCACAGAAGGACAATACATGCCCCAGTACTCCACTGAGGAATTCTGATAGGTCTGAGATCATCCCCAGATCCTCCTGGGGCACTACACAAACTTCAGGCATAGCTCTCATCTACACACAGACCATAAAGCCCTCAGAAACAAGGCTGTGGTTCACATCTTCCTAATTCTATGCATGTTACTTCCGTGATGCAAGGCATGTTCCAACTCCATGCCACCCAGTTTACGGTTATTTATTACGCAATGGACCACAGATTGATTTTCTTACACATGCATATGTGGGCACATGTTGAATTTTAGCCCAGGAATATACACAGCATTAGCATCCTGAATTTCAGAATGCCATTAGTTATAATTTGGGAGGGATTTCATTGTCCAGCGTTTTGCAACAAGAAGCTTGGCATACAAGAAAAGCAGACTTAACTTTCAGCTAATGCAACATTCTCTATTGCCTTTACATTTTTTTAGAAGGCATTCTTTTATTCTTAATCATCTTGTTTAACATTTTGCAGTAGACAAGCATCAAACTTGGGACCAGTATATTTTTTATGGACTAAAATAACTGCTTGATTATTGTTGCACTTTCAAAGCAATACCCAGAGCACCAGAACTCACATGAAGTGGGAGCGGTGTTGAAGTCGGCTGAGTGACCGAAGCAGCTTACAAGGATCATCTCCCTGCCAGGGAAGTCCTTTTATACTTGCGATGATTTGTTCATGCATGTCTCTAAAGTGATCCCCAGCAAAACAAAGATGGCAAACAAGGACACAAGCCATGGGAGAGGGGAAGAAAACAAAAAGGAGTTAAAATCCCAAGAGATCCCATCACCAAGTGTGCTCCAAACAGTGGCAGGTCAATCCCAGACTACTTTTTCCTAAGCATGAATGATTCTGATGTCAAGTGAGCATTTCGTACACTGTCAGCGTCCTAAAAATTGATTATCAGGGTCTCATACTAAACTTAACTCTCTAATTCTACCTTTAATGTAAATCCTTGGAATTTACAAATTCAGAAAGCAGAGTATATTTAATGAGCATGGAATCTTTTTGTTAATCTAAGTAACATTTTCAAAAAGATATAAGCTTCTTTATAATCAAGCAATAAATACTTTTAGATATAGATTTAATTACTAAAATGAGGCTGCTTAAGCAGACTTGCATAAGGAAAGTTAAAAACTAGCTATTATAGGAGTACTTGGTGAAATTTTGGTTTTCATTTTCACTTCAAAGCTTATTCATGCGTTTTGCTTTTCAAAGTAAGCCTGGGATGGTCCCTAATGTGTGGCAGAGTCCATAATTTAAGCATGCACCGTGCTTGTGTTGTGTCTTGGCACAGAACTTACCTTCTTTACTCTCCAGAGAGGCACAAACCAAAAATAACAGAAGCATAAGAATCACTTCCGACTGTCAGATGTTATCACCATTCTGAGCTGCTTGCTGAGGCAGCAATATTATTACAGAGAGTTGCTTGCTCCCCTTGGTACCTCTGACCATTTTTGAATGCCAGGACTTTGTTTTAAGCCATCACAAACAAATATGTTATGCTATAGCCAATTTTTTCACCCAAATCATATGTTTACTTGTTAAGTTGCCACAAATGACAGAGGCTGTTCAAGCTGAAGTAATTATGAAGCCACTGCTTTATGTTACTGCTTCATGGCTTCAGTTTTACACAGAGCGTGCTCAGAAGGTCAGTCTGTCCAGGAAATGTGCCTCCCTGGCAGGTAAGAGCAAGCCTACTTCTTACTTACTTCTTGCTTTCATATAAAGAAATGATGTCTTCAAAAGCATTTATATCGAAATCCTCAGAACAATCAAATGAGAAATCAAGCACTGAGCAGCTGTAAAGGGAACATGTATAAAACCTAAACACTCCATAGGAAGGCAAAATGTGCCTGTATAGAGCAACATGAGGAGGCAGTTCTGCAGGGCTTGCCCTGCCTCCTAAAAGCCTATGAAAAACATCAATGCTCCTACAAATCCTTCAGTGACACAGACTGGTTGCAGAGGAATACATGATGCTGAAAGCAACATATACCATGCACAGACAGAGAACTCAAATACCCAGTAGTAAATGGAACTGGAGCTACACCACCAACACTTGGAATTGCTGGGTCTTACATTAAATAAGCCAGAGTACTGCTTTTATAGCATCGAAATAAGACAGAACTAAAACTTGCTGTCCTTGTGGAAAGATTGAGTTGACAGCTGATATATGAAACTGTGACTTGGCAATTCAGGTTTTTTCCCTGACAGGGGTTAAGTATGTGTTTCTCACCGATAGACTTTTTCTACTGGTGTATTTGACCTCTGGAGTTCTCCCAGGGGAATTCTGGGTCCTTGACGTACCACTCCTGTTATGAAATAATCAACAGGTTTGATTTTGACAAAGATATGAGCATAACAGACCAAAATACCCCAAACCACCAACTGCAACAAGCACAATAGCTATCCAAGGGCCTGGAATTTGGGTCCAGCACTTCAGCTGTCAGACTAGACCACTTTGTTTCTCAAACTCCCTACTACTAGGAAGCAAACTGCAGCTGCTTCAAAATCAGTCTTTAATCCTGAGGAACTTCAGGGAGTACCAAGAAGATCAAAACCAGTGCTAAGACAAGAATCCATGTCCCCAACTTTTACAAACAGGACTTCAAATCTGGCACAGCCAGGAGACTGTACACTTATTGGAGGAGGAAGCCTGAATTATCTCTGATGAGAGTGACAAATCTCTTTTGGTGTGTGAATGTTAAGCCATTTTGGAAATCGGTTTTGTCCTTTGTACTGGTTTTGCCATAAGTGAGCTCCGTCAACAAGCACTAACCAATTGTATGGGATTTTAAAGTGTTCCCAGAGCATTTTTCATCCAATACCTGCAGTCTTCTGAGCTCTCTGGCGTCCAGCTTCTGCAAAGACAGCCATTGCTTGAACAGCTGCTCGCAGAACAGCCCAGCGGAACACAGCCACAGGGTCCATTCCGATCAGCTCCCGAACATAAGCGCTGTCACTGCTTCGTAGTAAAGCAACAATATCTGGTCTCATGTAATCCATATTTTTCTCTCTGAAATCCTGCAAAACAGACACATTGAGCCACAAGCTCTCAGGAAAGCTGTGTTTTGATCCAAAATATATATAATCCACTATTCTGAACAGTTCTCACTATAGTGAGCATTATCCTCCAAAGGATACCAAAAACCCAAACCCAAAGTGCATCTGAAGACACATCTGATACAGTCCAACCCCGGCAAGTCTTCTACACCCTGACAAAAACTATCAGAAAACAAGGAAATTTTGGGGGGTTTTGGGCCCATCAGATCTATCACCTACTTTTATTTGGTATTTCACTTTCCCAGCAAAGTGTCGAATAATAAAAGCAGGCTCCATCACTGGGGTTCCAACAAAAAACTTGTTCTCCTCATGCTGCTGTTTGAATTTTGCAAGGAGAGTTTGGTTCGTGGCATGTGGAAAACTAGGAACACAAAACAGAATAAGTCAGCTATACCATTTACTGAGGTGCAAGGTGACAAACACCTATTGATCCCTGGGGAAAGGATGGTATTGTCTGAGGCCTCTAGACTTTAATGGAGACTTACACCCCTGCTTTGAATCTTAGAGGTGGGCCTAATTTCTGGACCAAAACCAAGCAGCTCCACTCCCTGCAGAATATTCTGAGGTTTCAAGTACGTCAATGCTTCCTCCCACTTCACCAGTCAAGTATGCTTAGCACCACATTAACTATTAACCAAATTTGCTACTTAATGTTCCAAAGACTTACAGACATGCATTTTACTTTAACTGGAATGCCATGGTAAAACACAAAAGCAAACATTTCTAAGTTTTCTTGAGCCAAAGTTCAATTTTAGCATCAATTTATATCACCACCATACTGGAGTCATTAAAAACAAACTACAGCATAGGGAATAGTCACCAAAATGACTCTTTGCTTCCCACAACATTCCTCCCTGTTTCAGAGTGCTGTATTTCTGTTCTCTTTCACAGTCCTTCCCTCCTCCCTGCCACACAATTGTTTTCAGAAGACATTTGTTGCTTACTTGCTTTCTTCATCCAGAAGATAGAAGAGGCCAGTGGGCTTCTTGCTGATTAAGTGAATGCAGGCCACATTATCAGTATAGTCAATATTGTGCCAAGTGATTCCTTCACTCTTATATTCCTCCTGTGTAGCTCAAGAGAAGTCCCTCATCAGTACAGTGCCCTGACCTTTTATGTCTTTTGGTCTAAGCACTTAAAATACATCCTTGGCAAGTCGAATTTGTTAGTTCAGGCAGCAGAAACAAAAACAAGGAAGATTTATAAATAAAAACAGAAGAGTATGAATACTGGGGCAGATCAAAGGTCCATGGAGGCAGGACACTCAACAGCAAATGCTTGGATTCAAACTATTTAACAATCAAAACAGCCAAAAGAATGTTTTGGTGTGCCTTCCCAGCAACCAGCAGTCTACAAACTTGGAGGCAAACATTACATCTACATCATTAAACCATAAGTAGATATGTATCGGAGGAATTTAAGTCTATTTTTCTCTTCCATCTTTCTTACATTACGAGAAACTTATTTAATAGCAAGTTCCAGAATTGCTAAACTGCACTTTCAGGCAAAAGAACAGTTTCAAAAGAGGCAGTTCAGCCCTACACACCAACAGCAGAACTTCCCTAAGGAAGCAACATGAATTGCTTAGGTTCAGAAAACTTAGCGCTCCCTTTGAGAAGAGAATACAAAGCTCTTGTGCTGAAATGACAATGCATCAAATGCTTGACAGCACAAGCTTCCCATTATGATATGGAACCAAGATATCTGGTTTTCCTAATGCTACAAATTCCCATTGGAAAAAGAAAATTATAAGGTACTAATGTAAAAAAAAGAAAATTAATTAAGGTTTGTATTTAACCAATGACAAAGAGCAGGGCTCACTATTCTATATGATGATGATAAGAAATGGACTACACAGGCTGCCTAATGACAGGCTGCTCAGTGTGCATGCTGAATTACAGACCCAAAATGCCATTTTCCACACACAAAAAAGCCTTTCTTTAAAAAGATATAGACACCACCCCTGGGGGCCCTCAGGCTGCAAGAGATACAGGAAGTGGATCATTCAGGGATTAAGCTTCTTTGGGAAAAACAGGGCATTAATAAAAAGAAAACAGTGTCACTATTTATCCTAGTTAGCCTGGATAGACACTTCTGTCCCGGGTTATAAAACAGGGACCTCAACATTATGTTTACATACCAAGTTTGCATGTTTGGTCATTTTCTCCTCTTTAAAATGCTTGTTTAAAGTTATCTACATGCTGTTGACAAAATACCAAGTTGCACGAAATTACTTCTTTCTTTCAGCTGAGTGACCTGAGAAGAACCTTTTAGCACAAACCAGACAGAAAAACCCAAGTCTAGTGCAAAAACCCCCAAACCTCAGTCAAGAAACAGGATCTGTTAGAGCCTGCAGCACTCAACGGGCTCTGTAAGAAGATGATGCCATCTGCAAGCAACTAAATCAACATCCTCCAGTAGTATCAGGATTTCAGAACTACTGCCAATATCAGCATTCAGTTGCATCCCTTAAATGCAGTCAGGTCAAAGAGGCAACAAAGATATTTAATAGCCAGCAATAAATATTTAATAATTAGTTATTAAATATTTAGAAAGTAACAAAAATAAATTGTTTCTGGACCATGAAAACAAAACAAAAACCTGGAACAAACACCTCAGCTACAGACTTTCAGAGTTTGCAGTTTCATCTGATTTCTGTCTGGTATCACATGAAGGTCTTTTTAAGTTTCTTACAGTTAGGCAAAAACATCATACTAGCCCTCTGAAGAAAGACCCTGCAGTCATTAGGACATGTAGAGCACTAAATGCAGCAAAGCTACAACCTTCAAACAATAATAAGCAGTAACAAAGCAAATTAAAAAAGAGGTCTTTTGGAGCTATATTCAAGGAGTTATAAAAATTATGCCTTGTGGTTTTGCAGAATAGTAACTAAGTTTACATAACATATGATAAAAACCAGGTTTTGTTTCAGCAACTTTTATTTCTTACCTGTTCCAATTTGAAAATGTGCTGATTGAAATAATACTGAAGCTGTTCATTTGCATAATTTATACAGAACTGTTCAAAACTGTTGGTTTCAAAGTCTTCAAATCCAAAAATATCAAGTACACCAATGGACAAACACTAAAAGAAGATGTGGAAACCTAGTTAAGCAATCTGTCATGAAGTGACTTCACCCGCAGCTAACCACTACAATAAGCACTTCTGCAGTTATGTCTATGGCAGATGATTAGATACAACCATGGACTTCAGAAGAACCAAAACTTATCCCAGGTATCTGAACATTGCCCGTTAGCTCCAAGTACACAACTGCCTACAAAGACTGGCTTTTGTGAGAAACTTACTGTAACAGATTCTTCCATGTCCTTCTTATTAAGGAGTGCATGATTAATTCGCAGGACAATCCAATCAAACAAAGCACTGTATAAGGACTTTGCCATTGAATCACGAGCTGTTATTGCCTGCAAGTGAAACAGTGTTCAGAACTTGGGTTAAAAATGCATTTCTAGTTAAGACCAGTATCAACTCAAAGGTTGCAGTCCTAGCAGAGACAAAGAAAACTAACATTCTCCTTTAAAGCTAACTTCTGACTTTCCAAACGGCCCTCACTAAATGTGAGGGTGTACCACCTTAGCTTTTTAAATCCAAACATAGTAATTGCAGTTAGTTAAGACTATTCTACTGTTCTTTTACTCACCTCATTGAGACTGTATGGCAAAATAAGCTTGTCGTTGGCAGTCACAGTTTTTCTTTTTGTTAGCACCTCTACTAGAATTTCCCGTTTAACCTTTAAAATAAGCAAGAACAAGAGTTATTGTCACCCTCAAACTCCCACTGAGCAATGTGATAGCAACAGTGAACATTCCGTTTTCTCAGAGAAGCCCGAGCTTTTTGACAACAGCTATGTTTATAATTCATCAAGAGCTTTACAAGTCGTTCAACATCTTTAGGTCATTCTCAGCTTAGATTCATTCAGAAGTTTCCCTATGGTGGCAAAGAACCCATTTCCACTAAATTCACTCCTGCTCAGCTCTATGATAAGCAAGTAAACAAACTCTGTTTCCATGCTATGGGCATATCCCATCCCTAGCCCCAACAATTTCACCAATTTTTTCCATATCCCCACCCCATAAGCTTTGTGGAAATACCATAAACCAGATCTAGATACAGCAAACTAGGCACCAAGATATCCAAGTAAAATGCTGAGGCAGAGCATGATACAAAGGTAGATAAAACATGAGAGCTAGAGGGAAATACTCTACTTTCAAAAGCTGGGAAAGAATGTCCAACACTTCTGGAGGTCCCACTTCCAACCCTTCATCACGACCTGTAGCTTTCTTCTTGTATGTAACGTTGCCCAAATAAAGAATAGCTGAAAGTATTGCAAAAATCCTAAGGAAGACAAATTGGATTTTATAAGAGTTTTTTCTTACAAGTTCATTACAACAGGTTAGCAGCTTAATTCTGCTTTCAAGAATTTGTCTGCAAGTCCTCAAATACTCATAGAATAGTTTGGGTTGGAAAGAACCTTAAGATCATCTAGTTCCAACACAGCTCACTTGACTTCCAATGGACTAAATGTGACCCCAACACATATGCAGTTTATTGCAATTCATGAACATTAACTAGCCAGCAGTAGTTTCTACGATTCTACTTACTGTTTTCTTGTTGCTGAAAGGAAGCCAACCATCTCCATGGCTTGTTTTAATCTTTCAAAGTCATGTCGGAGATCTTCCCCATCTTCAATTTTCAAGTTATGCTGGGAAGAGAGATCCATAATTAAAGGCAAAGAAGGAAGCCCAAACATCACGAAGAAAACAAGCATAATATGTTCTCCTGTCTTTCACCTTTAACACAACAGACACACAATACTTATCAATGCATAGGTAAATCCCTGCCACAGATTACCTGATTGAGGTAGAAATAATCTTCAGGTTGCTTGAGGTGAAATTCTTTACGCTCTTCCTCATTGACTCCAAGTAGCAAATAGTAAAAGACGTGATAGTTCCTGCAAAGACAGTAAATCTCTTTCATAACACAGAATAATTTTTCTTTAATTTATGTACTTCAGATGATCTCAAACTCTTGCATGGATGTGTTAGCAAATTGTCTTGATCTCTTACCTTTCATCTTTTTCTTGAGAAACCAGGCGAGATTTTTCAAGCAGGTATTTTTCAACAACAGCCCTAAAGAGCCACAAAACATGAAAAAGCAGCATGAGAGCAAAAGAAAAGACCTCCCAAAACCTCACACAGCAACTGCCAAGAGAGTTCAAATAACGCAATCTGCACTAAAGCATACAAGAGAATAGCTTAGTCACTATCTTCAATCTAAACCAAGAATTTCAATATGCAGAATACTGTAACTGGAACAAAGAGAAACACCCATCTCGGGTGCTTGGGTTCAGTAGTCATAACTGGGGAAAGGCAGACAAAGCTAGGAATGCTCTGATGAAAAACTGGTTGCAGAAACAAGTATGCAGAGTGCTAACAATACGTTATCTACTCTGAGATTAACAGTTATCTGACAAGGAATGCGAAGACTACAAGACCCCAGAAATATACTGGGTAACTGATTCTTCATCTAACAAATGTTAGATGTTTTATGACAGCATATACATCAGCCTAAAATGGAAGCCAGCCAGAAACCCTACAGTTTGACAAAGTAATCTCCTAAATGATAATCTAAACTCCTTGACATGGGATACAATGAATGAGGCCAAAGTTGAAGCAGCTTTTTCTCAGACTGAAGACAAAACAAATGTATCCAAATTGTACCTAGTTCAAAGCAAATGTGGTACAGGGTTGCCAGTCAGGTCTGGTATTGCCATTTGGTAAACTGCAAACACCAAGATGACCCAAAGGAAAGACACACCAGAGCACACAAGTCAGTGATAGCTAGTGGCACTCCAGAGTGCGCCAAGCTTCCACTTCAGGCAGAATTCCATACCAATATTAGGTATTACGGCCTTGCACCTGAACTAGCCCAGGTACAACTTGACAGTGAGGTAAAAAAAAAATGAATAGGATTTTAAGACTCAGGTGTGACTATCATATATTTAAAAATGCAAGTATAGAATATTTCATGTTTGACCTTTAGACAGAAGCACACATTTCAACTAAGTCAAATAAAATCATAATTATGTAGTCTCCTTTATAACTGGTGTTGATATTGTTCTTTACAATGGCTTCCTCAAATCTACTTCACTTTTCCCAGTTCCTCTTAAAAATGCAGATCTTCTGGTTTTAATTGCAAAATGGAAATGACAATGGATGTTGTGAAAAAAGCCTTCATTTAGCATGAAGGTAAAGACGCAGCAGTACTTAACTTCTTAACCTGACACGGTCATACAGCAAGGTAAGAACACTACCCATCACCTGACTATTCCACAACTCACAGTTAGAGCCTTGAAAACTCTACAGCAGCAAGCTATTCTCACAAGAGAACCACCTCAGCAAGGCAGCATTTTACATACAACAGTCTTCACCAATTCCTAAATGCACAGAGATCAACCCCAGCACCACTTCAGACTGTACTTACCCTCGCACAATACCATTCTCTAAATAGTTGACTTGAATAAACTTCCCAAAACGACTGGAGTTATTGTTATGTGCTGTTTTTGCATTTCCAAATGCCTGTAATAAAGCAAAAAGACTTAATTTTCAGTTAAGCAAAATATGCTAACACACAGCTTTTCTGTTCATTGTTCAGCCTCCTGTTAGCTTGCAGAATAAACATGAAATACTAAGGCCATGCTAGCATACAAATAACAAAAAGGCAGTTTAAGAAGGCTCCACTATTCCTTTCAGCTCTATATACATCTATTATTTGCCCCATGCAATAATATTTAATGGACTGAGGGAGGGGAATAACACATTTAGCTATTTCTCAGAGTACAGGAAAGGTAATCACAGCTGGAGTTTTGTAAATCACCCTCAATACTAACAATTATGACCTTAGAAAGGTTATTCAGTAGGAAGATGACAGCACAACTACAATGAAATTGCCTCTCCCAGTCCACAAACTACATCCCACTCCCTAATGTATTGCTCCCACTCAAAAAATTCACAATGAACACAGTTTTTCTTTAAGTGAGAAGGGAACACAAAGATCTCATTTCTAAGGTCCAATGAATTTTCAAAGTTGTGTATTCAAAGAAACAGGAAGAAGACAGACAGAAAGCCTTTGGCTTACAGAACCACGTCACTCACCGGCCAGTTAACTCTGCTACGTGCTACTGGAAAATGGAGTTTCATTATGAGGCATTAGGAAAGGGGAAAAACCAGGGACGGCACAGATCCTAATTGTGCATCTTTAGTACTTCTGCCTGCATCGTGAGCCCTCTGATAGCTGCTAATGTACACAAAATAATATCCTTTGCATGAGCTGCATTTAAGAACTGTAAGGATAATTTATTAAATGCAGTTGTCCAGTAGAATTAGTTATTAGGAATGTCCTTAACTTTATCAACTCTTAACTATGCATTCTTAGCTTCAGAGAAACTTGTGATCTTTCTAACATGCAGGAGGCAATCCAGCGTATTGAGAAAAAAGCCTGTGTAAAATAGAATTGTCTGGAAAACTACACTGCTCAGTGCAGACTATCACCAGCAATTCCTGCTGCAGATATTTCCTCCTCAAGCTCCATGTAATGAAGGCCTCCATTAGGAAATCCGCCTCCCCTAATATAGAACATTCATGGAATGATTTCACAAAAATGCCACCCTCTTCCTCCACACACACATCCGGAGATTGATGGACATGAATACTGTACACAACATTGAACTGAACTTACACACATACATACATTATGCTGTATATCCTGGGGAGTACTGTTTTCATGACAGTCAAATGTCTGTTTATAGCAACTCTCCTCTTTTGGGGGGGGGGGGCATTTTGGTTTGTGGGTCTTTTTCCAGACTACCATAAGGGCTGCAGTGTGATCCTGGATCACTATTACTAAAACAGGTTCTCAGAGCTTTGTTACAAGTAGATTTCTATTGGGGGCTGCTCAGTGTTCAGAGAACCTGAGAAACTTCTTATGAACTGGGAGAACGGCCAGAATTCTTCAGACAACTGCTATTTCTGACCTAGAGGAAAGAGCTGAAGGAGCTCTTCCTGTGCAGGGTGAAAACCCACAGGGTGGTTTTCTGCTGTAACTTCAGGAAAGTCAGTGGGTTTCTAAAGAGACAATTTGTGTCCGGCACTGCTTATAGATGACTGAGGCAGAGTTCAACCTTCTACTTTCTAGAGGCCGTGCTACATGTAACATGATGCAAACAGCATCTATCCCCAATTACACTTTCAAAGCATCAACCAGAGTCATCAATAGCTTTTTATAGCTACTATCCAGCAAGTTATCAGCCAGATGTGGTTTTTAGAGCCCATTTTGAATACATATGCATATTAATATATGCATAGAATCCACGTCAAAACCTTACAGTTACCAACCATCACCAAACCAAAAGTGGAAGTCCAGTAACATCAGCACAGCATATATTCTGCTTTGCAAATCAAACCCCAGTTCCTCCCAGCTGTGGCTCTCTGAAGAACACCAACCTCTCAGGTAGTGTGGCAAGAAACCTGTTGTAGTGAACCTTGCCAGGCTGCAGAACAGTGCACTTGCAAAATGATTCCAGAAAAAGCTTCTTGTTAGAAAGTTGATTGAAATGAAGGCACCAGTTAACTCTTAGTTTGCTAGACATAACAACCAGTATAGCTAAATTTGCCACATTAGGTTTTAATAATAAACATTTGGCATCACAGAGTTAAGAAATCCCAAGCCCAGGCTTCCTGAAAAACTTTTCTTAGTGATTACTCATGTAAGTAATGAATACAGTTTAAAACTACAGGCTCTTATGATCTCATGTGTCTGGTATTTAGTCAAAGCATACAGCAAATTCTTAAAAGCTGATCTAATATTAACAGTTTTAGGAAAGTTTTCATGTACTGAATGGTTTTCTCATAAGAGCCTTTGACATCTACAACTCTTTAAAGAACATTCCAAGTAGCTTAACATTTTGGGTGGGGAAAGTTTTTGGGGGTAACATTTAACTTTAAACTCCAATCACTGCTACCACACTCTTCGATATACTTTGAAAAGTTAACAGTATAAGTGACATTCCTGCCTAAAATCGGAGAAGTGCAAAAATTTAATGTGTTAAATGGTTTGGTTTGATAGTGGTTAAATATCTTCACCCTACTGTAGCTTTATCCTACCAGAACAGAAGGATTACAGGTAAGAATGAAGCTCCCATATTACCTAGCTATTGCTCTGCATGGAAAGCATCTTTCACTGCTAATTCTACCCAGGTACTCTATATGCATAGCTCAGATTCAAATGGAGTATCTCCCTGGTTTGCCTTCACAGAGCCAAATATGCCTTTACAGAAGAAATTCAGAAGATGTGAGGGGACAAGAGAATTTTAGCTAAAGAGAAATAATAATTTCTATAACCAAACCCATTTACTATTTTCCAATGTGAGTCCATGAGGAGACAGGTAAGAATAAGAAGCTACATCTAAATCTCTCCATTGCAGAACACTAGGCTTACATAAAAGAGAGTGAGTCAAAAATAGCAATCCTGGGCCAGCAGGAATAAGAGTTGGGATAGCCAATTCCGAGAGTCAGGAAGTCATCCAACCCATCCCTCTCACCTTGGAATGCAAGAGGCATAAACTGAAGTCTGCTACTTGCAACACCTACAACAGTGACAGCTTTGAAAGTTTTCAGGAACATGACAAATTCTGCTTTTATTTGC
This sequence comes from Loriculus beryllinus, assembly GCA_039877255.1. Classification (NCBI taxonomy): domain Eukaryota; kingdom Metazoa; phylum Chordata; class Aves; order Psittaciformes; family Psittacidae; genus Loriculus; species Loriculus beryllinus. Next base: position 96,244 of record JBCJKH010047881.1, on the reverse strand, counting down.
TGTAAAAAGAAAACCCTAAACCACACACATGCTCCTATCATGGAGCTCAGGAACACAACTAAAAATCTCACTCCATTCACAAGAGCTGCCAAAATCTGAAAGCCATCAAAGTTCCTATGTAAATCACCCTAACCCATGGCAGAAAAGCCACTGCATAACCCAATCTTTCAACGTGTCAAATGACATCCAAGACTCAAATTGCACACCACAGAAGAGGAAATGACTGCTTCAGAGTTGAACTCAATTTAGTAGTGGTCTTAAACATGCTGCAAAATATCTGCTCATCCACACAGAAGTTGCAGTGCTCAGGGTAATTTTGCAACTTTGCATGTTGTGTGATGTTCTGGGGAAGTAGGAGCAATCCACATGATACAACTGCATGAAGGACAAGATGATTTTCCCCCCCTCCATGAGATGTGTGCAGCAGGGAGAAGTACGCTACAAATTTCTACCAAAAAAGCTTAGTAACATCCAACCAACTGGAAAAAGGAAGTTCCATTCCTCCTCTGACTATGATTCTTAAAACAAACACAGGCAGATAATAGCCTCAAAACAACTACTTTCCCTTAAATAGAACAGACTACACCCACTAAATATATATATGCAGACTTTTATGGTAAATCCAAATGAAAACCAGAGTGGAAGCATCATTCAGCTTAAGTCTATCTTATACCAAAACCACAAGCACAATGGGAATGTAATAAAGAAAACAGAGCTGACAGCAGATTGCTTTACTCTGTTTTCCATAGAAAGGTAAAGCGTAAAGGTTTACTTTCTACAATTTAACAAGCTTTTTATTATGCTGAATGCTAGAAAAATCTTGTCCCCACCTGATTATGCTGACAACATCCAGATTTAAAACTGCCTTCTTTAGAACACTTAATGAACGCTTCCTGTTGGACTTTGCATTTTATTTGGGTCTTAATTCTTTCCAAAGAATGGTTCAATGCCATTAGGAAATCTTTAAGAACATACCCAAGGAGAAAAAAAAGAATGCCTCTTAAAATACTGCATATAAACGTTATGACAATGCCGGTATTCCACCTGTCCCTCCTCTCCTCAGCTTCCACTGCAGAGGGCAATGAACTTCCAGCACACCAAGAAAGTAACTTCTGTCATAAACCCAGGATACTAAGGGTTACAGTTAACAACAGACAGAAGCCAATAGGAGCTTTGCTGCCAGAAGAGGAAGCTCTAATTCCCTCTTACATGCCCCTTGCCACATGCTCCCACTCCCTTGCTCCATTTTCAGCCATTCACTAAAGTAATTGGCTTGAAGAATCTAATCAGTTAATTTATATCTCTGAAGTAGGTTCAGTCTTAAACTGCACACTCTGCATTTTACACTTGAAACATGCATTTTAAGCCACTTTTCCTTTATGAAAGGAAAATACAAATTTCTTGGAAACTTCTATGGTGTGTAGTCTCATTTGAGACTTCAAAACACAAAGGCTTGATTCATTATTCCAAATTTTACCCAAATATTAGTTCCCAAATGTAAATTCCTTCCTAGGACTTCAACTGTGAATAAACTGAACTTAACGGTTAATACCAGAAGGCAAAACTCCAAGTCAGGGAGCTAGACTTTAAGCCCTAAATTTAGAAGGGGATGAAAAAGTCAGGAGTATCTGAAAACAGAGCCTATCTTTATCTTCCTGCCAGTTTTAAAGCAACTGCTCTTCATTTGAGATGATTTATGTCAACCTGGAGAAACAATTACAACCAAAGTCTGAGAGCAATTCCTATAGAGCCAAGGCAACTGTCTGTCACATGAACAGTTGAAAACCAGAATAGACCACATCTGTAGGCTGTGCTGAAGCATCCATGGAACAACCAGCTAAACTATTAACAATGGCTTCTCTTCAAGTCACTTACAGATTTGAATACAGATTAGTTGGCCAACTCAGAAACAGGATTCCTTAAGAAATACATTTCTAAGTTCACTATGTGCAGACAGAATTCTAAATCCACCTCCATAATACACTAATAGTGCTCAGCTTTCTGTGCTGGAAGTGTTTGCTTTAGCTACTTACGTTTTACAAAAGGTCAGCCTTTAAGTAGATACACTTTACTTAGGTCTAAGGAAAATAAGAGGTCACTAAAAAGGGGAAGTTCTGAGACAAACTGCAACTGGCTTTTATGATGTAGAAGTCAGGGGAATAGACTTTAGTCAAGAGTAAATTTTCATCTCTCATAAGGCTTCAAAACTTCGGGATGAAACATACCATTCCCCAGCCCTTCAGGCACTACAAAACCCTTCATGCAAAAATACCCCTGAAACATCCATTTAAGAAAAATTCCCTTATACCACTTTAGTTCCCTTAAGTAAAAACCCAAATGAGTCACTGCAGTTGGATGGATTTAGAAGTGACAAAAATCTAACAGAAGAGTTTGTCATCAGTTTAACTTCCACAAAGCAGAGTATGCTTCTCGCGCATCCCTCCCCAAGATCAAGATGTGACTTGGGTTTGGCTTTGTAAATTCTACTTAGTGACTGGAATTGCACAGGATCATCAACGGTGGGAAACATGGAAGCTTCCCTGTCAGCTGAATCACTCCACTGTATCCAAATAGGATCACTTGATTTCACTCCTCCATGCTCCTTTTGATGTGCACTAGTTACGTGAACAGGGAAGTCTCTTCCCACTACCAAATTTCAGAAGAGAGCCTCACATTTTCAACAACATGTACTCTAACAGCCATGTTAGAATCCATCTGGCAAGTTTGAGAGCTAAGCTTTCAATCATCATACTTCCAGCTAGCAAGACTATTTTCTTATGAAATGCATTACTGAATGCTGAGGGGAAGTCTGAAGAAGTTGTAGTACTTATGACAACCAATCCTACTGTAGAAAATCACCAGTATCTCTTCATGAACATTCCTAAATATACACAACACAGAATCATAGAATGGTTTGAGCTGGAAAGGACCTTAAAATTATCCAGTTGCAACACCCCTGCCATGGGCAGGGACACCTCACTCTAGACCATGACACCCAAGGCTCTGTCCAGCCTGACCTTGAACACTGCCAGGGATGGAGCATTTACCACTTCTTCTGGCAACCTGTTCCAGCAGCTCAGCACCCTCAGAGGGAAGAACTTCTTCCTTACATCTAACCTGAACCTTCCCTGTTTCAGCTTAAACCCATTACCCCTTGTTCTGTTGCTACAGTCCCTGATGAAGAGTCCCTCTCCGGCATCCCCAGCTTTCTCAGTCTGTCTTCATACACTCAGCTGTGACTCCAGCAAATTACTAATTTTGATCTTCAGTGTGGGGATATGTGCATTTCTCATTCAATGGACAAACTGCAACGCAAGATTTTCTGTCTCTTCCTGGTTTGACACTGCTGTATCACATTTGGAGACTAGGATGTGAAACAGTTAATTTTATCAAAGGCAGAAAGATCAGCTGATCATTGCTTTCCACAGTGACCCCTTCCTGTTTTCTGTGTAGAACTGCAAACTTGAACTCCAGCAACCAAACCTCAAGCAATTTTACTTCTTCTTTCAAGCATCAGAAAGCAAGGCAAAAAAGAACTTGCATGTATTCCTCATTCTTTACAGACTAGCTTTCAAATCATTTATAAGTGTAATGCATTTTAAAGTTTAACTTCATTGCTTTTTCACATTTTATCTAAAAGCTCTGAAAAAAAAAATTTTAATTAAAGTGTTGTAATTTACACATTTAAATAGTCTAACATGTGACAACAGCTGCATTCAAGCTCCTTGCTGTTGAAGATTTTATTACAGGTGACCATTACATCCATCCAAACATTCGGAATTTTGCCTTTCAGATGAGAGCACAAAAGGGAAAGGCTGAAGTCTAAAAGATCAGTCTAAGTTTGTAACCTAATGCAAGACCAGCTGCACCCCCTCCTTCTCACATGTTTAGTTTTGCTTTCTGTTGGAAATGCTGTAGTAATTACAAGCCAAAACCAACTCACATTTCTCCCCAACTAACAATGTCACTGTCTTGAAAACAAACAGTTGCAGAAAGGAAATAACTCCCTCAAAAAAGTGAGTTCATAAAAATGCTGCAGGACATGCTTGCACATAAAAGCACAACTAAACTGAGCAGTTCATGTTTAAGTGGAAATGTTCTTTTTATGAAAAGATTTACTTATGATTTGATTCAAATGCCATCAAAACCTTAAGATGGAAAATACAGGTAACCTCTGTCCCAGAATATCAGTTCTTAGTAGTGGAAAGTTAAGTCAAATATAAATTAAAAGCAACAGGAAGTCAACTGAACGGAAGGATAAATTAAGGAAAATCAATTAGAAGCAGTCGAGCAACACAGCCAAACACCAGTGCAGCCCAGTGATATTTAAAGTCTAAACCTTAGGTGATCACCAAACACAGTATTCAACAGCAGCTATTTGAAGTTTTCAAGAAACAATCTTTGCAGAAGGCAATTTTAGCAGAAGTTTACCTCCAGAACTGGCCCAGCTCCTAGAATAGTTCTCTCCACACCACTTGCGTACCCTTTCTGGCTCAGTGCAGTGAGGCAGTGAATTAAGAAGTTTGTGCTTTGAGTTTTCCCAGACCCACTTTCACCTGATATAACTATGCACTGATTAACATGCTTTTTAAGCATTGTGTGATAAGCCACATCAGCAATGGCAAAAATATGAGGCTCCAACTTCCCTAGTTGATGATTCTCATACATCTTGACATATTTAGGATTATAAATGGGCAGGAACTTGAAGGGGTTAATTGCAATCAGGATACTTCCTGCGTAAGTGTAAATTTTGTGTTTTAGAAAGCGGCACTTGAGATCCTCTAGGAGCGTTGTCTCTGTTAGGTTGGGAAGATTGCACAAGTCATCAAAGTCCTCCTGATGCCATGGAAGAAACCCCCTTTCAACCAAACGCCGAGCATCTGCCTCCTTGGAAAGCAACTGCATCTGGACGTATTTGATGGTTCCATCAGTGTTCCTCTCTTGCAAAAGAAAATAGTACCCATCCTTTTGTGGATGTTCATCCTGAGCGCGACGAGGCCAAAGTAAAACCCTATGAACTGGAGAATCATTGATATCAAGTACCCATTCTTCACCACCCGATTCTTTCACCTCCACAAGCACATAATGTTTTGAGACATCCAAGTTTAAGATATTAATCACATCCTTGATGACATCTGAAGATGTGCTGTCCTTGGTTGCTGTCACTTTGCAGCAGGGAGCACTTTCTGTTGAGAGTTGGGGGTAAATATGAAGATTGTAGGCTGTCTTTGCCTGGCAAACTGCACTGTCAGCATCTTTTAAACTCATTCTGTCCCCAGATGGGATTCGGTCTTCTGTCCCTGCTTAATATGCAGTGCCCATTGTCTAAAAAAAGAAGAAATAAGAGAGAAAAAGAAAAAAGAACAAAGTCAGGTGCTTAAACCAAAATGCGCACAAGAGATATTAAGTTATTTTCTGGAGAATGAGAATGAAGTTACAGAATAGTCAAGTTATTAAAGAATCAATCCACTATTAATGCACATCAGTGCTATTGTTTCAGTCTACTTAGCCTACCCCATAGGAGTGATAACTGCACAGGATCTATGCTCTTTTCACTCTTCCTTCTACTCCCAGGCAATCCCTTCCTCCCAGTTAAGGTAACACAAGCATCCTTATAGCCACCAAAGCAAGCTGAACTGGGTAAGCATCCAAATTCAAACTTTCTTGTTTCTCCAGGTTAGTTTTAACCCAGGTAATTTCCCTGGCCTGGCTCACTGTATGGCTACACAAGCATTTATTCAGCCTCCCACATAAACACTCCCTTAAAGCTGCACAAGCAGCCTGAGGTAGCAACAGGATTTGATCACTTCATAAATCAGCAGACACAGCTCAGAGCAGCCACAAACTATGGCAGACTGAATAGTGCATAGGTCAAGGAGGAAGATGGTTCTGACACCAAGATCCACACTGTTTTTCATTTCCCTCAACTGACTTCATTTCACAAGAGGTACAGACTGGGGACAGGATTTACCCACACAGCTGTAAGGAAACTGCCTGTAGCTGACCAGTGCAAACACTGCCATCAACATCTCTTAACCCTGCACACTATAGTGATTTCCTAAACATGCATCATTTACTCAGACAAAAGATTGCTAACTTCACTCGAGTGAACCACATCCTTGTTGCAGAAAGGTTTGAACTCACTTTTTATCTTCCATTTTAGGCAAAAAGTAAAACTGGTACTATTGCGACTACTTTTCAGTTCAACTAACGAGATCCCAAACAACACACGTCACTCGCAACTCTTTCCTCACTGGGTTTCAGTGACCTCACGCATGAGTTTCCAAAGTTCATTCATTTTGATTTCTTTTTCCTCCTTTCATCCTTGATGCAGGCCAGAAATCTAACACTAACCTCACAGAAGTCAGCATCCTCCTTCCTGCCAAATTAAAAGCTTCTTGACTTCATAACTCCATGCCTTTGCAGGTGATTTTTCTCTCAACTGAATTTGGTACATCCAGATCACCAGGACTAAGCTTACTTAAATTGCTTATCAACAGGGAGCAAAAGGAGAAGGATAATGAAGTATCCCCTTTAAGTGTGTACAACTTCATACCCAGAATATCAGTCCAATTTTTGTTCAAGAACAAAATGTTCTGATTATGCACTTACATGTCAAATACATATTACAAAAGGGGCAGAGAAATGCCAGTGAAGTTGCTTTTTGCCACTAAACCACTGCACAGGAACTTGCATAAGGCCACAGAGCAATCATTTCAAATTAAGATCAGTAGAGTTGGAAGCATTTAGCAGCCACTTCCACTGCAAGTAATGAATCACGGCACAGAAACACACGACATAGTTCTGCACAGAAACATATGACATAGTTCTGCCTCATGAAAAGCCTCACAGTAGAGAACTGTTCTTTAAGGGAACCCTGAACAGTGAGCTTCAGAAGACATTGTTATGCAAGCTGGATCATTTTCAGCGGCTACTCATCAAAAGGAAGGCTGAGCAAGCCACAGACAGCAAGACAAACCACAGCACATCTCTGGGCAAGCTGCATGATCCCTCAGAGAATGAGTTTTTTCCCCCATTACGTCTCATTTGTCATTCATTAAGGAGAGCTTGCTCCAAGAGCTTGGTCATACAGAAGGAAGGAGCAGTGAGCTCAAAGCTCCTTCTTCATTTCCTGTACTTATCACTGACCAGTAGGTAAGGCTGAAGGACCTCTACAATTGTAACCATGCAACTGTAAAGCATTCTTAATCTATAAAAGCTCAAATACGTTAACATACAGTAGGACCTACAGGAGACTGCTGCTCATGGGAAAGATGAATCTGAAGCACAGATAGAAGGAACAGTGACCGTATTCCTCTCAAGTCAGCCAGCCAGTTTAAGGGAGACAGTCTTGTGCAGACTTCCTTCTTTCATCCCAGCAACAAGTTTCAGCCACACAGTCTGGTACAACAGAGGAAGTCCCCTCAGTGAGCATTTTTACCAGAACAGCACCCTAAGAAACCCAGCACCAACTTTCTGCCCACACATAAGAGCTGGACATAAGTGCTGACCTCTGACTTTACTAGCATGTATTTTCTAATCTCATCTCATGTCATCTACCACAATATATCTGGTACATTGCTCAAGACTCTAATATCATGCCTTCCAAAGAGGAAACCAGAACACAGATGGTCTCTTCTCTACCAGTGAAAAACCCAGGCCAGCTACAGCAAGCAGCAACATGATGATAGCTGGCAGGGTCTGCTCAAATGTGCATGACTGAAGAACTAGAAAGAACAAGACCACTGGTCCTGAAGAAGACATGCAGACATCACCTTTATGTATTTATGCTACATACAGATTTCTAAATTATGCAGTCTCCATACACCTTCTTGGAAGTTCAAGCAGGCATCCATCACTCTATTGCCTACAGTACAAGGAACTTGCTGACAGTCACAGCAGCAGCAGCCAGCCAGCCAGTCAGCGTAACACTGCTCCATCTTAACCAGGTACGAAATACAGACATTACTTGCTTGCTTTCAACACCACTGAGCTTTAAGACTGCATTCACTCAACAACTTAAATAGATATGCTACTTCAAATCATTTAATACTGATTATGAGTCCCAGTATTCAACTAAAGGCAGGGTACCATCAAGGAACAGGAGGATTACATTCTAGCAAAGGTGAATTCTTGGCATCAAAGTAAGCATCAGAGAAAAATCAGAGCAAGTAATCATTTCAATATGGTTATTCTAACATAACACCACAAGCATGGCAGTGAATGTATTCCCCAGATAAATATTTTGTTGAACATTTTGTTAGGCAGCCCTATTACCCTCATAGTTAGAAGGTATGTGACCAATACTGCATCTAAAAAATATCTGAAATTCAGTTATGAACTTGAGATAAGAATAAGAGCAGCAACAGCAACAAATCTGTTGGAAAATACCTTACTGCAAAATACTCTAGAAGCTTTGCTTATGAGACACACCCAGACGAGGCTGTTATCAGTTTAAGTCCTTGCATAGAGAACTAGAGTTCGGTAACAATCACCAGTCTGGAGGACAAAGCTACAACACAAGCCAGTGCCTGGAATTCAGAACTAGACAAACTCAGGGTAACACAAGACAGAAATGTCATCAGAAGGCTCCACTGCACTGCAGAATGTGAACTAACTCTGAGGCCTGACTGCTAAGATCAGCCAGTCCCCAGTTACAGACATGACTGCAAATCAGAGAACTGAATAAGGTACCACCCTCTTACTAACGTTAAGAGTAGTCTGAACAGATGATTACAATGATTCCTCCTCATTTTATGATCTCTAATTATTTAGAAAACTTATAAGCAGTTGAAATATTTATTCAGCGTAATTTGGCTCATGGAAGAAGCACAAGCCTGACTTCAGGTGCACACAACAAAAAAAAAGAAAAAGGAGAAATACAAGAGTAGAAGGTAATAATGAAACCATACTGGTCAGCACGCAAAACAGCAAACTTGGGAAAACAGCAGCTTCACCACCACTGTAGACAGAAATTCTGCAAAGTTACTTTCATTTCTTTCTTATAAGAAGCTCGTTTTCAATGTATGGCAAAACACACAGCTGTGAATTAGCGTTATTAAATACTCTAAGTGGGAGGCAAAAGCTGGCTCTAGGTGCACATCAACTAATTTTAGACTTCACATTCAGACTCCTTCCTGGTTTCCTTAAAATGTTTTACTTTTCACAAGCCTTTTGCAGCACAAGAAATACATCTTCACATTACGTAGTACTAAGGACAGCCATCAGCATCTACAAAACACAGCAAAGCATTTTTCACCATAGCCCTGTTTTACAGATGCAAAAAGAGTTAGGCAAGCTGGGCAAGCAAAGAAGTCAAAGAAGTTTGACATGCAAAGCTTTTTAACCTTTTATTCAAGAAGTTGCACTATATTAATTCTGTGGGCATGAGTGGCAACAGCTGCAGGGGATTAGTGTGTAAAAGGATATAGTGACATATGATTTGCATCCTTGAGACAGTGGTTTCTTTGTGCCAATGTAACAGACACAACTTAATGTACTTGTATTTCAAGTGAGATTGAAGACAAGTAAATCTGAAATAGCACTACGCCAACTTAAATACAAGGTATCAGAGGCCACCTTTACTTGACTGTCCTAGAAGGATAATTCCAACAGGATCAGAAAAATGGAAGCAATTCTAACCCATCTAAAATCTCCTTTCAGGGTTTTGTTACCTTCCCCTACCCCATTCTTCTTAAGATTTGCAGCATATTTGTTAATAGCACCAACATAATAAGCTTATAAAGGCAACAGTCTAATGACATATTTCTTTTCATATTAAGTATCAATTAATACTTTCATTTGCTTAAGAAAGTAAGTTTTTGCAAGTCTATATCAAGCTAATGAATTTTTAATATGCATTAAAGCCAACACTGTGCACTAAATAATGTGGTAAAAGTCCAGAAGAGAATTTCACCCCAATCAGCACAGGGTATCTGCTTAGTTTAAATAAGGCTATAATTTGAAGCCACATATTTAGTCAATGAATCATAGCAAAGCTAAAAAGGGAAAGCTACCATTACTGCAAAATTGGTGAGGATGAGCTTTAGAATATTCCAGTTCTTCATATTTTCATGTACACTTCCAGCACTGCATTTCTCAAATGGAATGATTCAAGCTTCTCTCACTGTTCAAGTCATTTTCAACACAAAAGTAGAAACACATCACAAGTGCCTGATATAATCTTCTAGTCCCTTTAATCTTCTGGAATACCAGAATTGCCTATGACCATGCCTAAAAGAGACCTTGTGTCTGTCAAATTGAAAAGTTAGAGCAATTTCAAAAACATTCAGCTGTTAATATCCTTGATTTCCAAAGCAAGGAATTTCCAGCAAAAACATGCTACAGAGACAGTCTAAAGTTTTCACAATTAACTGCATTACAGAGAATGCAAAGGCCCCAACTCTTGTCTCATCTCCTGTCACAAGGACATACAGTTGCTGTTGAGCACAATTAATGTTATTTCTATCTTCTCCAGTATTCCAGACATTCGTGGACACTACCTCAAAATTGCTTAATATTCTGTTAACACTTCAGTATTTTTCTTGGTCATAAAAAATTCTGTTGGACTGAACTTCATATCCTTGGTTTAACTAAAAGCTCCTGGCTTTTTCTAATCCAAAAGGAGTGGTTCTGAATGGAGCGTGCAAATTTACAACACATTTGTTACCACTGTTTGTAATCAACCCTACCAGAGAAGTTACTGCCACAGACTTCCTAACAAAGGAGAAGCTGGACTGCAATGTAAATAATGCAACATAACACAGGAAAAAGTCAAAGAAATTACCTTCATTACAGGCAGTTCCTCTTTTCCTTCTCTCTATTCTCTCTGGCCAGAGACCCCAGTCCCTTGAACCACCCAAGATATAGACCTCTACTTCCTCTTCATGACTCAGATGCACAATTTAACCTCAAGACAAGGATACCTTATCATGCTTATGGCGACATTAAAGATCTATAACATGTTATTACCTTACAAAAAGTATGATATCAGAGTTACAGACGCACGCTTGAGCATGATTCAGAGGAAATGAAAATGTGGCTCTGTTGAGAAAACAAGGAATGAAGGGAAAACAACATAGTGTTAGAGGCTAAGAACATAAGCCAAAAGAACCTTGGAGACTATACTACCATTTTTTGCAGTTTTCTTAATTTTACCCTTAATAGCATTACAGCTGTCAACAAAGGAAGTAAAAATTTCACTGGTCTAAGGCTGCATTTACACCGATAAGAAATTTTCTTCAGAAACTTTAGGTTGCTCTTTTGTGTGAATATACATATATATATATGTACATTGGAAGTTCCCCATATTGCTTCCCCTACATCAAGTGGACTTGTTCCTGACCAGATTCTTTGTAAAAGACACCAAGGACTTACTAAAACTTGAGGGATGTGCCACCAATACACTATACCGAAATGCAGGATTATGTCACTGTTACTTTAGGGCAAGTACTTCAGCCATATATATTCCAGCTACCAGACCTGGAATCAGAGCTTCTAATTACCCATGACAAACTCTTATTTGCAAACATCTCTGTAGACAAACCGATACCAATCCACCTCTAGGCGCAACGTGGGAGGATGCTGATGACATCTTTGGAAGGCTAATTGTAATTGCCAGAAGCCTGAGATCATCTCCAGCCCTTGCTACACTGCCACCCATTTCTAGAAGGTGAAATCAAAGAATATCAAACTCCTTTACATCCAAGCTACTTCTCACTTTATACAAACAGGACTTACAAACAAAGCTTAGTAAGAATTTGCCAAAATATTCATGAAGTAACAAAAAACAAGGCAGAGAAGTCATCTTGTATTAGGATTACACATACCTGTATCAACTGTGTGGTCACAACAGCCATGAAGCAGGACAGGACCCTGCTATTTTTAGCCCACAACCACATTACAAAAAGATGTTCCCAGTTTGCACAAGTTTTACTTTTCAGAGATTGCAAAACCGAACTTACCAAAACGAGACAGCACTACCAGGAGAGAGCTAGAGGCATGTATCTGTTAGGCAATGATGGTCACCGTGATAAAGCACGCCCTCAATGCAGTAGCAACACTGATAATGTCAAGAGTTACCCAAAGATAAAACAAAGAAACAAAAGAACCCAGCGAGGTTTTTTGAACGATGCTGAGATATTCGTACGAAAGCTCACAGGCTGCTCACACCGACACTTACAGACATCACACGAAACAGCAGAACGCTGCGCTGTTAAGATCAGTAACGGGCGGTAGAAGTTAACATCGCCCGAGACGGGAGGCACCAGCGGGCGGCGCGGAGCGCTCCTTCCCCTCGGGCACGTCCCACGCTTCGGGCACATCAGATGCAAAACGAGCGAGCGGCCAAGCAGCCGTCCCCCGGGTCGTGAGGAGCCCCCTCAGCTCCAGCCCGCGGCTCCTCCGGCCCCAGCGCCCGCCGTCCCGGGGCACGGCTCCCAGCCCCAGGCTCCTGAGGGAAGCGGCAGAGCCCCGCAACTCCCGCCCTCCAAACACCCCCCAATCCCTCTCCACACGCCCGCCCCACAGCGCTCAGGTTCGGGGTGAGACCCGGTCCCGCTGAAGCGGCACCACTACAGAGCTCAATTTCCATAGAAAGGGAGAAAGAGAAAAGAAGAAAAGAGAAGAGAAAGGAAAACGAGAGGGCACCCATCAGGGGCACAGGGTCGCGCTTCACCGCCCTTTACCTCAGCCGGTGGGTGAAGAGCTGGCGACCAGCACCGCCTCCCGCCACAGGCCCCGCTCAGCCACTTCCGGGTACAGGGGGAGGCAGGGCGGCGCCCATTGAGCGCTGCGTGCACATAGCGCAAGCGCCGAGCTCAGGGCGGGCCGCGCCGGGGCGGGAAACGCCAAGCGTCGCCCCGGGGCTGAGGCGGCCGGTGCTCGGCTTGGCACGGCCCCTTCGGCCCCGGCTGCAGCTTCCCAAAGCGGGAGCCGGTGCCCGCCGGTGCCCGGTGTTTTCTGAGGTAGGAAGCGAGGAGCAGAAGTGGGCGGATTTGTGTGAAAGCCGAAGAACCGCAGTGCTGGGAGCGTCACCTCACGGTGCTGGGGGGGGGGTCTCGCTGTGGTGCAGGTGGCGGTTGTGATGCTCACGGCTATTTCTAGGAGCCCCCGGGCCGCGCGGAGGATCCCCACCGCCGTGCTCATGAGGCTGGAGAGAGCAGCCTCCTCCCACCGAGGATGCGGGGAAGGGTTTGGGCTCTGTCGTGCTGTAGGCGCTGCCGGGGTCCCCCATTTTTTGCCTCACCCCGCTGCGCTGCAGCAGCCCCGCCGTGATCCCCCCCCGGCTCGGAGGCTGATTCTATTCTTCCACCCCGACAGGGGGCGCGCTGTCTCACCCGCCGGGCGGCCGGCGCTGCTCGCGCGCCACCGTTCGAACGCGGCTGAGGCGGCGCGAGGTGGAGGCGGGAAGAAGCGGCCCGGTGCCGCTGTTGGCGTCTCCCGTTCTGCCCCTGCGGGATGTCCGCCGAGGCGAGCGGCCCCGGGGCTGCTGCGGCGGGCGGAGGAGAGCCTAAGACAAACAAGAAAGGTGAGTGAGAGGGTGAGCCCGCTCCGGCTGAGGCTGGAAGCTGAGGCGGGCCCGCCTGAGCTCTGCTTGCTCCTTCTTCAGGAGGAAGAATCGTGAAGTCTCGCTACCTGCAGTACGATAAGAAGGACACCAAGAAGGACGCCAAGAGGCATTCGGATTCCTCACTGGTGAGCTTTGCTGCTCTGCAAAGGGTAGAAACGATGAGGGCAGCCGGGACCTGTGGCAGCAAGACTGCTGGGGTTATGAGGGAGTTATGAGTGATGGGGAGATGCAGACTGGGGTGGGAGTTTAGGACAGTACTCAGGTGACTTGTAAAGCATTAAACCGCCGTGGGATTATAGTTGTTTATTGTCAGCGTTCAAATAAGGGGTAAAATATAGTGCTGATTGCAGTGACAGCGTACAGTTCAGTCTTGTCTGTTTCTTGATTGTCAGGGTGCTTCAGGAAAGTCCATTTCTAAACCGTCATCTGCAACTACAACAAGATCAGTTTCTTCTCGGAAATGTAAGCCTCCTGCTGGTAGGTTTTACCAGAATTTCAAAGCTGTTCTTTTGTGAATTTGTATTTCTAACCTGTGGAACTTTTACCAGCTCTAAAATGTTGCTAAGAGATCGTATTTCATACCAATTGCACCGCTGCCAGTTATTTGAGTTAATTAATTTGATGTGGGATTAAGAGGTGTAAACTCAAGTGCGTTTAAACTCTTGTCTGGATCTGGAATTGTATCATTTGATTGCTTAAAATAAGCACCTCTCATGCTTATGGCTTGGAACTGCTCTTTTACTATGCTTTCACCGTTGCTCTGCTTTTTTTTTAATTTAATGTTTTCAATAAACCTAGCGTAAAGGTCTGAAAAAATCCTGTCAGCAAAGCAGTTTTTATTTCTTTGGCTTACAAAAAGCTTTCTGCAAGGCATTGACTTGAAATATCCTGAAGGAATAACATTATTCCCTTTTAACATCTGAGTGTTGTTGACCTGTGTTTAAGACAATAACAGCCTGAACTAACTTATCTCTGTGTAAGAGAGGGAATACGCTAATGATACATATAGCGTACACATGTAAAAACTTGTGTAACGTTGCCATGTATTACTGAAAGAATATGGAACTGTGAACTTGTGCAGAACCTGTTCTAATTCTTCTAGTTTGATAACAGCTTCTTTCTACAGGTGTTGCCTCCAGCTCATTAAATAAAAGTAGTTCTGAGAAATGTTACTTGCAATCCACTTTACTAGATGAGGCTAAAAGTGATCTACCGGACATAGATCTTTCAGCTGTTAGTGGTAAGCTTCCACTTATGCTCAGTTCCTTGTTTTATTATTTTTGATGTATGTGCTGTAACTTGTGATAAGTAACCCTTCTATTCTTCTATATTCACAAAAAGATTTTGTTAAATAAGACTAATGTTATTTTAAGTGTTTTTAAGTGGAGGTATTAAGACTTCCAGGGTTTAAATTAACCTCAGTTTTAAATGTCTTTTGTGTGTTATTTTTGTTTACAATCAAATATTAAAGGACAAAGTACTCTGAATATTTGTTCCTGTAACAGATGGGTGTTAGATTATCAGCCCTTCTGAAAATTGTATCACATCTGTCTGTAACTGTCAATTAAAGCTAAATGCTCCTGTGCTCCACATCTTCTCATGACTACCATCAGAGCCAGAAATCGAGCACAAGTCGTCTTTACTGCTACACATAATAATTTTGGAGTTATCCTTGCCTTTGAGGGACCTGATGGTATGCTGTTGTGGTTTAAACCCAGCCAGTAACTCATAACCAGGTGTCCTGTCTCTGCTTCTTCCCAGCTTCTTGTGCCCCTCATCACTGGCAGAGCATGAGAGACTGAAAAGTCCTTGATTAGAATAAGCATTATTTAGCAACAACTAAACTATTAGTGTGTTATCAGCATTGTTCTCAGATTAAAGCTGAAGCACAGCACTGCACCAGCTAATAGGAAGGAGAAAAATAACCGTTACAACTGAGTCCAGGACATATGTTAACCCGTTGTATATACCTCAGTAGAAGAGAACAATAACTTTTCTGTTGTGATTCAGATAAAAGCATGTGCAAAAACCATGCTCATTCAGAATCTGCTCACCAAGAAGATATATGTCAAGACTCTGAAGCAGAGGTGAGTCACTGCTTTCAGTTGTTAAGCACATGTATTTTGAAATGCATGAAATGAAGATTTTGTCTTTAATTCCCGTAACAACTGGGGTGGTTATCCTGGGATGACCTAAAGTCAGAGGATAAGTCTCTTCTACTGGTAGCGATGTTTGCTTTGCTTATAAGGTGTTCTAATGCTGACTGAAGCTTTGCTTACATTTCTTGTGGTAAAGAATCTACTCCAATTGTAGCATCCTCTCAAGTGGATTCTTTTTGTAGTCTTGTTATCTTTCAATATTTTCTGACATTTTTGCACAAATAACTGATGTTAATTCAGTCTAATTTGAGGTGCCTTGTTTAGGCATCTCATTCAACGTATCACTGAAACTTGAAGTTCTTTACTAGTGTTACCTACTGAAAATTCTTTTAAAAGTGGTGGAACGAAGAAGTATATTTAATTAACATGTTTCTTAAAAACCCAAGCTTTTTTCACTGAGCTGATGGTTGTTGATGATGATTCTGGGCACAAATTGGATTTTCAGTAATTCATTTGAATATGTAATTGTTTAAATACCAAAATTGATCTAGTATATTCTGTTCTTTTTTGAAGGAAAATGTTTCTGATAATGCAGTAGAAGAACTGGAATCTCAGACACTGCTTTTAACTTACCTAAGACTAAAGGTGAGAGTCAGTCAAGTATTCGGTGTTTCAGGTAGAAGAACTTGATGTTGACGAATTGTTTAATTTCTTGTCTGTACTTTCTGATCCTTAAAAGCTGCATTTTGATCTGTTTTGATGGTTGAAAAATTGTATGACTTGCTTTGAAAACTCTTACAGTGAATCCAGTGTCAGTTTGTTAAGCTGGCGCTGGTTCTTCATGAAGTAGGGATGCACAGAAGTTTTGGGAACACCACAAGAGAGAGAGAGTTTGGAGTTCAAGGTTGTAGCAGTGACTTTGTTTGCTCAGTGCTGTACATATACACTTCTCCTTTACAAAAACCATTTGCAGGGGTGGGAGAAGAAGATGGCGGGGATAATGTACTGTGCTCATTGCATGAGGTCTCCAATTCAGTAACTGAAGCTCTTTGACCTGGTCCAAGGCTTACGTTTGTTTATTCAGAATGTGTTAATTACCTGGATATAGTATTAATTTAGCTGTGAATATTTTTTGGATGTAATAGGCAGAAAAAAACCTTGCCAAGCTGGAGAAAGAAGCAGAAAAAAACTTGTTAATGTTGTATGAAGAAAAGGAGAGAGAACATAAGAAGCTCTGTGAGTTGAAGCGTGACATTCTACTCCAAGAAAGAGAGCAGAAACTTAATGATGCATTAGACAAACAGGTCGGCTTTATCACAATTTATGCTTTTCCTATATTTAAACAAGCTCACTTATGAGGTGAGCTTCATTTCTTTTATTCAGAGATTTCTGTGCTTCTGTGGCCTGCTGGAGTACAATTTTATGCATCTTAAACAGAATAAATACGTACTTCCTTTGGTGGCATGTAACACTCTAGTAACCTAAGCAAATGCCTTTGTCCTTGTTTTGTTGTCCCTCGTGGATAGTCTGGAAGGAGAAGTTAGAACTGTCAGGCATGAAATAGGCAAGCACTGATTGTCAGAGCAGTCTGCAGTTGGTGCATAGGAGATGGGAGTATCATAAGCCCCATGAGCATCCTGCAGTTCCACAGTTATGTCTAGAGCTGAGGTGCTAGCCCTGAGACAAGAAGTGAACATCTTTATTTGTCTTATATTTAGATGTCAGACAGCAGTAGGTCTCGCCTGGTTGTAAGAAAACAAGTAGCTAATGAATCACAAAGTTCTTTTAAGATTTAATTTTCAGAACTGAACCTGTGTTTGCTTTTGAAGAAATGTTGGTTCCTCATGTCTTTTTCAGATGGATTTACTTTCTTCCCTTCTTCCTGTTTGTGAAGAACTTCAAGAGAAGTATAAAAGATTTGCAGTTGCCCTGGATGCCACTAGACATGAATTACCCATAAGGAATATTCACATAGAAGGAGATATGCAAACATACCTTGGTATGAAAATTTGATTCATCAAACTTGCTATTCATGGCTTTCCTCCTCCTTTCTTCCTGATGAAGTAAGAAAGTTGCTGAAGTACTGTTATGTCTTATTTCTTAGAGGGGTAGACTTGCACATGTTTCTTGCAGAACTAGTGCTTGAATGCATTGTGTGTTGTTTAGAATCAGAGAATGTTTGTTAATAAATTAGTACTTGTGTTTTCTATTGAAGTCTGTATGGAGAGTCACAGTTTTAAACTGCTAGTGGGTAAGAAGAGATTCTCTGCAACGACTTAACTATTGGTGTGTTATCAGCACTATTCTGAGACTAAAGCCAAAACACACCACTGCACCACCTACTAGGAAGAAAATTACCTCTA
Organism: Loriculus beryllinus; assembly: GCA_039877255.1. Taxonomy (NCBI): domain Eukaryota; kingdom Metazoa; phylum Chordata; class Aves; order Psittaciformes; family Psittacidae; genus Loriculus; species Loriculus beryllinus. The sequence goes on along the minus strand of JBCJKH010047881.1, from coordinate 78,212 downwards.
CCCCAGATGAAACCAGAACACCAGGGAATTTTGAATGTTTAAAACTTGTTCTTTCTCTTGCATTTGTCATAAAAATCTTTGACATACTCTAAATGAGAGCTTGATTAGCCATTTTAATAGCCTCTTGCTGGTCACAATAGCAAAAAATAATTCGGCTTTCACAGTTTTCTCATGGTGTGTTTGTGAAAGCTGAACAAGCAGTAGGTTTCCATCATCTAATTCACTTGTCTCTGTAGTTACTGCAGCTATTATGTAATCTTGTATTAACTGATGCCACTACTTGCATTTTTTAATGGTATCTTTAACATCTCCTGTTGTAGAAGAACTGCGAAAACAGTTAAAGATCTCAGAGGAGCTTCTGACAGAACTTACACCGAGCTACTCGGAAGAAAGTACAAAACCATTTAGTGTAGTGAAAGAGCTTAAAGAAATGTCTCAAGAACTGGATGAAGAGCTTCAAAGGTATTTACAACAATCAGCTGAAGACTCATTGGCTAAATATTCAGAGGAAAATCTATATATCTTGCCAATATAGATCAAGAACATATATAGGGGAAGGATGAATTGAGGGGATAGTAGCACCAAGTTTAATTCTGTTCAGTTCGTAGCAGACACCCGTATTTGTGTCCCTACCTTACCTATGGTCAAAGGTGGTTGTGGTTTTTCATTTGTGTATTTTAAGCAAACTGCTTTATACAGTTTAGCTGTATAAATTTCTGATGTTTTAGCTGAGAAATTTGGTGAACAAGAGTAGCCCTGATAAAATACAAGTATGTAGGAAAGTGGAGAACTGCAGGACACAGAAAAGTGAACTAGAAGCACTCTGTCTTAAATAATAACCATGCAAATACCCATTAGGAAGTCTGAGGAGCGCAGAAAAGGTTGGGATTTTTTACCCTCAGATAATATGTTCAACAAATACAAAGTATTTCTGAGAGTGTAAAGAGATGAAGCATATATTTCCTTTACTTTCTTTGTTGCCCCAGAAAAGATTACAGTTAAAATCTTAGCAGATTGATAGACCATAAAGCCACGCATCCCCCGTCCTGCAAACTGCCCCTCCCCTCCTCCAAATTCTAGCCTTTGGGAAGAAACTTCATGGTTTACATTTTTTCTTCTGATGGCTCCTTGGTAGAAGAATGATGCAAATGTCCAGGCTTTGGGCTTAAGCAGGAGTTGTTACCCTCCAGAGTAGCTGATATAACTTGCTTCATTTTTTCCAGGAGCTTCAAAAGAATGCTGAACCTGTACTCTGAAGTTAGTAAAGAAGTTTCTCTGTGTAACCAAAGAAAATGCGAAGAGAAGCATGGACTAGATGTTATGAAGCGCTGGTACTTCAAATAAGTTTGTGTATTGTTTTACTAAGTGTTGGGTTACTAAGTCAGTGCCAGCAGATTTGTTACCTTTTTACTTCTTTTATGAAAGTATAACTTGTCCAAATTTTCAGTTATACCAGAATATGAAACCAGCAGCACATGTGCTTACTGATAAGGAAAAAAGGAGGTTTGTTCTACATGCTGTCCCATGAGGAGACTTTGATTTTGAACGTGAATTTCTGTGACACATTTCTCATCCATTTCTGCCTTGACAGTACTGAAAGGTAAAGAATAAGAAATGTTATTGGCAAATATAACCTATGTATTATAAAAGTTCTTGGTTTACTTTCGTGTATTGGTTTCAGGGACACCGATTTGCATCTCTTTCCAAAGTCGTGTTCCTTACAGGACAATGTATCAGAATCTAGAGAAGTAGTGTTCCTCACAGGACAATGTATCAGAATCTAGATGTGGAATTGTGTATGTGGTACTGTGCATCTGCTGATCTTGTTGGGAGGTTCTGTAAGGATGATAATTGGTCCCTTCGTGAGCAGCTTTTGGAGGAGCACTTCATTGTCCCTTATTTCTGGATTTGCTGAGAGGAAAAGCTATGTGGGTAGTAAGTAATGAGGCTGAGAGTTGGAAGGAACTCAAGTTACTTGTAACAAGTGAAAAGTTTTGGTAATTTGTTGCCTAATTGTCTCAGAATCAAATTATTAAAATCATAAATGCTTTTGTATTAATCTGACTCCTTCTCTTGAAGGAGTTTATTCTTTTTAATAATAAAGACTATTTTCCACTGCTGTATCAATAGCCTTCATGATTGAGTACCTTAACTGATCTCCTGCGGAAGCTTTTGGTTCTGTCTGGGCTTACATAGGGCTAATGCTACACAATATATGTGGTGATGGACTTACAAGCCAGTGGCAAGCCAGGACCTAATGGCACCCAAAGTGCTGAGGCCAGAAGACTGTGAATGTTTAGAGAAACCTCAAACCTAACTACTAAGTGCCTAGGGGTGAGTGGGATCTGTTATGAACATACCTGCCAGATGTGGCATGTTTTTTCAATGTATTTTACATTTTTGCACATGGAATGCGTTTCTCTCTGAAAGACATGCTGTATCCTGTTTTGTTTTGTTGTTTTGGTTTTTTTTGTTGTTTTTTTGTTTGATTTTTTTTTTTACTTGTGGAACCTCTTTCTGTGATGGTTTTTTAAAGGCTTTGCTTTGCATTGTCTGCAGTGGTACATTTATGGCTTAAGCTATGTCTAGAAAGCTTTGGGGCCTGCTCAAAAGTATTTGGAGCATTCTCCTTGTACTCCTTGAAGTGCTATTCAGGCTTTCTTTGTTGTATTACTGAGGGTCTAACTAGATTCTTGTCTCCTTTTCATAAAAATTAGGAGTATTTTTATGAATATTTTATTAAATAGGAATTTTTAATGAGTTTTTTATTTTAATAGGAATATTAAGCTATAGTAACTGGATCAGTAGGATGTGCCATGCACTGCCTGAGAAGCCGATGCATACAAGCTATTAAGACCCTTCTTGTATATCACATCAGTGCCATTTTTGTGGCAGCAGCTTATCGATGAGCTATTAATCTGTCACTTCTTCCTCAAACATGTTTAGATGAGCTGCAGTTAATTGTTCCCGTGTGGTCTGCCATTAAGTGCACGAGTCATAGGTCCTGCACTCTGGGTCAGGGGCCTGAGCTGCACCTACAGTGTTGGCCGCTGGATGGGGAACTTTGCTAAGCAGTCAAGTGGTAGATTATCTGTTTGGTTTTGATGAATGGAGATCTTGGTAGAAAGGCTCCCATATGATGAAACTGCTGATCAAACAGCTGGTTTTCCTAGGATATTTCTTATTATATTTCTTTGGATAATAGTTGTGTCCTCATGCCTTTAACCTGCTTATGGTAAGCTGTCATTCTGAGACTCAAAAGGTTCTAAGTATGAGGGAGGAGAGATGAAATGAAAATTAGCTTCATAGTCTTGATAGCTCTGTCTCTGCACAGACATAAGTTAGACTGTCTTTCCAAGGATTTCCTTACGGTAGGTCTTATTGCTGGTGTAAAAAAGATCATATTTTTTTTAGGAAATACTTTTAAATTAAACCCATCTTCTTCAATTAAGTGATTTTCTACCACTGAGTTACTGCTGTATGTATGGGGCTTGGAGCAACCTGGTGTAGTGGAAGGTATCCCTGCCCATGTCAGGGGACTGGAACTGGGTGAGCTTTAAGGTCCCTTCCAACCCAAACCATTCCATGATTTTATGAGATAAATATATACACACACCCCCCCAAGTGTTACTGCTACAAGAGGCAGCAGTGAAAATTTTCACTCTAAAGTCAAGTGGAATGCTGTTAGTTCTCTTCCCTGAAGAAGGGTGGTGGAGAAAGGTTCCTCTGGCCGTGAATGTTTGGGGCAGTAATTCGTCCTTGCTGCTGCAGGTGGCAGCTATTCTCTATGCAACAAACCTAAAGCAAAGTGGGAGTCCTGGAGCTAAAAGCCAACTGCATGTACAAAACAATAAAGAGCCTGGGGACATGCAGTCACTGGTACAGAAGAAGCATAAGTGTTGCTTTGAGCCTTCTGTCCCTTCTTTTCCTTAAACTGAACACTTGGGTAATTCTTCGTAAGAATGGTAAAACAAATGCTAGATAAAACAGCTCAGCCTCTCCAGGAAAGTTTTCTAAGCTATTTTAAACTGAGACTTTTCCATCTTGATTTTCCTGAATGTTCTTTCTAAGTGGTTCTGTTTTGGCTTTTTACAGAAGTGTTTTAGGCTCCTCCACCTTGAAATAGCCACAGAATTAGATGCTGCTATATTTAACACTGTACAAACAACAACAAAGAACTGTAGAGTCACTGGAGCAGGAGCTAAGCAGATGTGACACCACTTATTTTGTATTTTCCACTTGTTTTCTGACAATGTCACATGCTCTGAATATCTGTCGGAATCCTGAACAACTTAAAGGCTCTTTCTATTCAGGTTATCTATCATTTTTCCTTTTTTTACCTAGAATTAATAATGTTCTCCTTTCTGTAGCTTGGATCAATGTAGATTTAATTTTTACGTGAATTCCTGCTGTACTTATTACTGATGTATTCATCTTTCAGGCCAGAAGTTCTTATTAACCCATTCTTAACGTTCACGTGTCCTTAGATGCTAGGATTTTTTGGTGGGGGTGGAAGTCTAAAAACTGAAAGCAAATTGTGAAATGAGCCAGTTAGGCCTGAGAACCTGTGAGGGAATGGGAGAGCACAGAAATGTAAGTACTCATCCAGTGCAAAATTTTCTTAGTTGACTAAAAAGCCTTTGGCAAAGATGTTCAGCTAGGCTTGCACTGCACAGATTGCCCTGTCTGGATTCTGGTGGGGTTGGGGAGCTCCAGCTGTGTTCTCTTCAGTTACATGAATGTTGCCTGACTGTTTTGGGCACCAGCTTGGAAGCCTGCAAGAGGGTAAGCAGGGCTCAAGGTGAGGGAGCATCCCTGTTGCCCATGGTGTGCTACAGTGGAGCTAAAACCCAGGAGACCCATTTGTCTCTTCATCACTGCCCCCAACCCTACAGTTCTTTTGTTCACACTAGCTTCAAATGGAGCTGATTCTTTGCTCATCAACAGCGAGTAAGCAGCTCATGACCCCAGCAGATGTTTCTGCATTTTAGGCTAATGAGAACTTATTGGATTACTGAAGTCTTCCCTGCCTCAGAGTAAATACCAGTTTGTTGGAGATCCGGAAACTCATACTGAATATGATAAACAAACTGCTGGCTGGACTGTGATTGCCAGGACATAAAAAGAGTTCCACAGCAGCAGAAGATGTAACAGCTCTGAAATGTACAACTGAGCCACACCAATTAAGAGCAGTTCCAGTGATTATGTGAGCATTCCTGTTCATCTCACAGAAATGAGTTTAGGTTGTTTCTTCCTCTGCATTTGTGTGTGGTCTGGAAAGCAAGCACAAGCCTGGCGGATGAGCTTTGCAGAGTAGTCTCAAATGCCTCTCATCAGTTCCTTTTAAAAACATTTCTGTGATAATGTATATGCAAAGGCCTATTGAGTTTCTTGATATTTCAAGATCTTAAATTTTATATGTTAGGGAAGCAAACACAGTTTGCCTCTTGAGCCATAACAAATCTTTTGTTTGTATAGATAAGATGTTCGGAGGTGGCCTGTGGCATATCAAAACTTAATTCCTTGGTTTAATATCTGCTACATATGTCTTAATGACAGCCACTTCAGCTTAAGTACAGTGCTCTATTCCTGTTCTAAGTCAGCATCTGCCCATGACTGAAATAGGAAGAAATAATTTTGTCAGGAATTAAAATGCTGTACTACTGCAAAAGATCAGTCTCTCTTGTTCTAAAGATGATTCATAAGCATTTTTGGCAGAACTATTTAATAATTACATTCTCAATACCATTTTCCTGTTATATGCTACTCAGATTATGTTCTTCTTTTAAATGTGCTCTTTATCCTTTTCTTGTAATTTTATTCTAGATATTCTTGTATTCCCTGGAGGCAGGATCAGTCTTGTTCCTACCACTCTGTATCTGGACTGATGTAGTTTCCTCGTTGCTGGTAAGCTTGCAGTAAGTAATGTGGCAAAGCCAATGGGATTCTTGATTTGCAGTTATCAGTTTTTACATTAGATACCTGTGTTTGGCTAACAGAAAGGAGGCTGTCACAGGAACACAAAGGGAGAACAAAACTGGGAGTTAAAGATATGGGTGTGGGTTTTTTTACCATGAATATAATGCTGTAAAAATTAACTAAGACCTTATTCTTGCTGGCAGTATATGATGACCAACACGAATGGTTTTCTAATTTGAAGGGAGGTCAAATGATTCTGACTTCCCTAAGGCTGATGATTTGTCTGGTTTTTATTTTTCACCCACCTTCTACTGAAATCTAGTATGTACAGGACTGAATGCAAAACTAAATGACTAGCCTTGGTTTTACTGTAGTAGCTTTTGTTCTGTGCACAACTTACATATGTATTCTCAAAGTGAGGATTACTTCCTGTGCCTTCAGGTCTGTTCATCTGTGTGACGAGTTAGTCATGCTGGGGCAGTTCAAAGGGCTAATTATTAATGGTGTGATCTTACCACTTGATTCCTATGAGTAGCCTTACTGATTTCAATGTTGCAGTTGTGAAGGGAAACAGAAGGAGATACAGCTGAGAGTGGCAGTACTCTGGCAGTACAAGAATGAGTGTTATTTAGTGCTTACTGTTAATTCTAGTTTTTATTTGGCCAATACTTGTCTGACAATTGTAGCACTGCACATTATTTATGAGGCAGATGGGAAGGGGGGGAATTCTTTATTCTGCAGACTAATGATGAGAACATACAAGAGGTCAGGATGTAACTTACATCTAGTCAAACCCAATGTAGATGTATTCACACCTTTCTCTGTGAAGCACAGGGCACACCAGTACAGCCATACCAATCCACTGCACACTTTCAACCTGAACAAGTGCCGTAAGATTCCTAAAATTTCATGAGGAGCAAAATTACATGTTTTGTAAAGGAAATAAAAATTTGAGCTATGCACAGGGCGGGTGGGTGGGTGAATATGGGCCAAAGATCTGACTGATGAATAGTTTCTTATACATAAGCCGAACTTGCTTTAAACTCCTAACTCTTACCAGATGTGGGTTGCAGGCGGCTGCTGGAATTCCAACACCTGTTGCATCACACTGAATAGGATTCATTTTGGCAAGCACAGAAAATTCCATTTCAGTAACTAAATAGTTTGAAATGATATCTAAAGCTTTTTTATTTTCCCCCAAACCAAGCTGATTCCAGCCTTATTTACAGGATTTCACATACTTTCGTAATTAGAGGATGGCTCGCAATCTTCAGAGACTGTAATTGCCTGATAGTTCTTGTAGTCAGTAAATATGAAATAGAAAATCTTCCTTTTGGAAGAAATCTCTCCTTTAAAAAGAAGTTAATGATGACTTGAAAAGGTTCTGCTCCCCATGATGATCACTGATTTCTGAAATGTAGAAACACCACATTTATAGTCAAAAAGATGCTAGCATTATGCTGGAGATGATGGAGCATCACCTGAGGGGTGGACTCTGCTGCATTCACCAGTTCATTGTTGAATCCTGTTGCGTCCATCCCCAGAGCTTTTCCAAGGGAAAATGTGGGTCTTTGCAGAATGGATGTTCAATGACGTGTTGTGAGTTTTTTGGTACCTACCCTATAGATATCAGGCATGAGTCTGTAGGAGCCATTTGGGGGTCTACTCTAGAAAGAGGTATGGGTTAAGTGTAAAGATAATCCTTTTTTTGAAAGCATGATGCTGTTTCAGCCAAAACATACCTGGTCTCTGCAGGACTATTTGAAGTGAGTCCTAAGTTTGACAGTGTTGGTGCAAGTTAAAGTTGATCTTAACTGTGCCATAGCTGCATTTAGTGTGGGGAAAGATACAACTTGTGTTGTAGTGGAACATCTGTAGCAAACCCCAGCTCTTAACAAATGGGAGTGATGGGCGCTGTGGTTAATTCTATGTGAAACCCATGTGGTAGCAACTGAACTGATGTCACCCCAAAGACTACTAGTGCAGGGTTTGTGGAGAGGGTTCATGTATTTAATTAACATATTCTTAAAAAAATGCATTACCTGTTCTTATAGACACTGCCTTGCTTACTTCTGGGACCATCGTAGCTGTTACAACTCCTAGTACAAGACTGGTAGTACCATTTGAGTATAATTCTACATTTCAGAGGAATGGGAGATCCAAGGAAACACCCTATGTCCTTTAAAGATGGAGAGAAAAGATAGGTTAGGAGGACGTTCTCTTGACTTCATGCTTTCTTGCATGTGTCTTCAATTTGGGGCACACGAGAGAGTCCCTTGGTAGATCTCACAGTGTTGTTTTGTCATGTGAAGACACATGAAGGATGAAGTGAGGAAGAGAGGAGCAGTTGTGCTTAACCAGCACAACAGCAAGCAAAGTTGATTCAGCTTACAGCTGAAAGCTGCTCCAAGGCATTCTGCAACTCCTCCCACAGATGAACTAGAGCTAGAAAAATCCCATTAAAAAGAAATCCAAAGCACCTTTCCTGAGGACCTTTAAACTGTCCTCATTCAAGTAGCGAGAGCATTATTCTGCTGTTCTTACTGTGCTAAGTAAAGCTCCCTCGATTCTCCACCCTCATCTTGAGTACTAGGGCAAGTCTTAGAACAGGATCTGTAGACAAATGTTAGTAGAGGATTGTTCACATAAGGGTGAGTGGTTTAAGTAGGTGATTCTTTTAAAATGCATTAAAAAGCTGCTGATTTCAAGCTGCTGCTTTTGGTTTATTATTATTTTGAAGAGAAGTCCTATTAAAATCACTGAGTTTCAAACAAGATGCAAACTGTTGCTCTTCTGGTGAGGGACTGAGCAGCCTTTCTTTGAAGGTGTCAGGGAAACCTCACTCAGGACTGACTGAATTCTGAGTGCTCACTAGGAATGACATTGCTGAAATACGGTGATGGAAAGAATTTGAAGAGGGAGAAAAAGCAGTTTAGAAGTTTAGCAGCTTTAGCAACTTGATTTGCTGTTTTTCTTGGCTGGAGCTGGAAGAAAGGGCTTTTGGTGAGCTATGGAGTTGACTTGAGGATACAAATCTGTATTTTTGCCCAATAAAACGCTGGGATCCGTATCAGTTATTTTTAGAAGGAATGGATTGAGGTTCAAACAGTGGCATTAACCAAGGGGAAAAGTAGGTGTGGTGTTTTTCTTCTTTTTTCCTGTTTTCCCAGCCTTTCACCTGAAGCCAGGGGTGTATGTGATGGGGAGCATGATTCAAACTACCTACGCTGAGGGTTTTCATTTAGTCCTGAACTCTGTTGAAGCACGTCTGGGATCCTGCGTTGCCTGGGTTGTCTGCAGCAGGGATGAGAGAAATCATTCCTTGATGTCTATGTGCATCGCTGTGAGACAGGGCATTTATTGTATCACCTTGAATCTCAGTTATTGCTTTGGAAAGGCTTTTCTCTCGGCTGTGTAAGCGCTACGCGTTGGCTGCACCCTCTTCCTCAGGTTGGTGTAGTGCGAGCTCCCCCTCCTGTCCCAAGCCCCTGTAGTAGACACGGACTGGGACAGCGACGTGGAGATGGATGGATGAGGGCCCATGGATGGAGTTGGGCAGAGTGGTACCAGTCCTGACACTAGTTAGGGGCTGGAAAGCCGTTCTTTGGCGGTACTCGGCGGAATGCCTGGGAGCGCAGGGGCTGTTAGCGGGAGCAGACCCCGCAGGGCTGCTGCGCTCCGCTCCGAGCCGATGGGAGCTTGAGGAACAGAAGTTCCCGCATGGGTGTGAGCAGGAGGAAAGAGAAGAGCCCGCGCAGGTGCTCTCCCCGGGCCGGCTGGCAGGGAGGATGGTGAAGGTGCGGAGCGGCGGCTGGCGCCGAGGGCGGGGGTGCGGGGCCCGGCCCCTTCCCCCGGTGCACGCTGTCAGGAGCGGGCGGGGAGCCGCAGACAAAGAGCCGGGGCCGGAGCCGATCGGGCACCGGGGCCAGGAGGAGGCGGCCCGGGGGCGGGGACGCGGCAGGGGCGGGGGCCAGAGGCACCGGGGAGCCGAGCCCGGGAGCGGGGCGGCAGGGGAGCTCGGGCTGCGCTCGCCGGGAACAAAAGGCTCCTCCTGCCCGCGGAGAGCGCCGGGGCTCGGAGCACCATGCCCCGCCGGCAGCTCGGCTGCGCCTGGCGGGTGCTCCTGACCCTCTGCAGCCTGAGCGCAGCCCAGCCCCGGGAGCGGCAGTAAGTACCGGGAGGAGCGGCGGGAGCTGCTCCAAGGAGAGTGGCGGGGAGAGGGTCTTGTGAGTGAACCCCTTTGCTCGGTGGGGGCTGCGCCGGCCTCTCAACAAAGCCTGGAGGGGCTGGGGTCGGGCAGGCGAGCTGCGGCGGGTCCCGAGCCCGGCAGCACGTTTGGACTCGCCGGTGCAAAAGTGCATAGCACAGGGAAAGGGGGAAGCAAGAAAAAAAAGCAGCAAGCCTCCTTAGAAATACCTGCCTGTAGCTGCTCCGGCGAGCGGCTGCAAAGCTTTTATCTGCAAACAATTATTTAAGGAATTCAGAGTGTTGCGCAGGGGCTGCTGTTGTGCTTGGGATGGGTGAAGGTAACGTTAGCTGCTCCCGAAGGGCATTCTTGTGGGGAAAATCATCCGGGGAGAAACATTGCACTGCTGGGCAAGTTCTCTGGCTTGTAGAAATTGAATCCACAGCTCGTTCCAGTGTGTTTAGGTTAACTTTGATTAAGGTTTGCTTTGTTCTTTAACCCTAGCTTATTATAGCCCCTCAGCATCATGACTAGCTGCATTAACCGAGTGCCATGGAGAACTTATTTTCACTTGCTTACTAGAAAATATTTCCAGTCCTGCCAAGTTTTGGCATAACCTGGCAGAGCTGTTAGTCAAATGTGCTTAAAGGATCTGTCCAGTCACTGTCAAGTTAACTGTTTAATAGCCAAGTTAAATACTGAGCATTCAAACACAACTTATTAAGTGATTTAAATGACCGTATCAACAGAGTGATACTTCAGGAGGAGCTGCAGCAGTTCAGAACAATGTGGATACATGTGCTTCACATATGGCACCGTAGTGCTGGGATTGTGTGACAGTTTGAATCTAATCAGCTCATACTGGCTGCAGCTGGTACTCCTTCTCCCTCTGCAACTAGATCAGCTATGTCTGTCTTACCAAGAATTTGCAGGCTAAGTAGTAACTCTTTATTCTTGTTTATTATTGTCCTAATGAATTTTCAAACCTGGCAGCCATAAGGTTTTGAATCTGCAAGTACCCCATGCAATTTAAGTCAAATGCCACAGGGATCTGAACTGCCTTTGGGGGTAATGGGATCTCCATGGCAATGAGGCCTGCTGAGAGAGAAACATGGGCTTGGAATTTGATAAAAGATGACTTAGGGGGCTGTAAAACACCATCATCCTCATCCCAAAGTGATAATTAATCACAAACTAAAGCAACCTGGCTCATGGAACTGTAGAAAGGCAAGGGCTGAGAAAATCGGCTTAAAGAGTCACTTGAGGAATTGCCTGGTTTCAAAAGAAAACCTTTTAGGTAGGAAAAGACCCCAGAAATGTGTGTCACGAAGAGAATGTAAATGTGTTGCTTCCAGCCCAGCGCATCAAAGAGCTCAGGGGCTGTAATGCTTTTAGTTGACAAGTTCATGGCACAGTGCCATTCAGTACGGAGGGATGGTGCAGATTCCATTCAGAAACACAGGGATTGTAGTATATATGGGAGGTCATCTGGGGTGGCTTTAAAACTGGATGTTTGTGTGCTTGCTGAAATAATGCCTTTCTGCCAGGGTTCGTAAACTGGCAGGAGGTAATTGTCTGAATAAAGGTAGTAGTAAAACTGAGAATTTGAACCCAATCTTGTTGCTGCAGTTTCTAGAAGATGAGACAGGTATGGATGTGAGCCTGGTGTTTGGAAAGTGCTTAGTATCAGCACTGAAAACCCCTTCTTGTTTTGTATATCAAGTTGAAGCCATGAAGATTAGTTGAAGTAAAATATGAGAAGTATCTAAACTGCTTCAAAACAAAGTATTATCTACAAAATCCTACTGGAGGTTTAGGTCCCTTCTTATCCTTTCACGAACTTCAGATTTTCTATGATTAGCTAGTTGTATATTTAGTTTCTTTATGTGATATAGGTTTGTTTATAATATATATGCAATAAAGATCAGTATTACTCCTTTAAATACTAAATCTATTTAAATACTAAGCATTTACAAGCCACTTAGGCTGTGTTCATTTCTGTGTGCATTCTATGTCCATATTATGCCTATTAGATACAGACCTAGACTGCTGATGGTCACAAGCATTGACCCTACAGGGACAAATCTGTTACAGAACAGTAATTTCTTTTCCTTCTGCTATACGTAAAGTGGCTTCTAAATAAAGATCACGCTCTTGCTGCTGTTCTTGACCATCCACTTCCAATTTTGCTCCTCAGGGGCTATTTGATCGCAGCGCCTTCCGTTTTCCGCTCTGGTGTTGAGGAAGCTATAAGTGTAACCATCTTTAACTCTGTCAAGGAGACAACGGTCCAGATTCAGTTAGTAGTCAAAGGAGAAACTGTGTCGCGGGGCCACGGAACAGTTCTGGGTAAGTTCTTGTAATTCTGAGCTTGAGAACTGATTTCTAAGTTGAGGTGTTGTAGAAGTACATCTCTCATAGAGAATTGCTTTAGGTGATAGCAGAACTGGAAACAAATTACTTTTTAATTCATTGGCTGCTACTAAATGTTCTCAGTTGGTTGTGGTGATGGGATTTTGATGTACATGATTTCAAACACCCAAGGCTGATAATTTTGGAACACTAAGACACACAGAAACCCTGGATAACTGATATTCAAGAGTTTCATAATGAATATCTTTCTTTTTATAACCTGAATGCCTGACACTGAGGAGCTGTATAAAGTGTAAGTTGACTTTAAAGAAAGATACAAAATCTACATCATCATCATTATTTTCTACCCTTATTTTGAGTGCTGGAAATGCAATTTCTGTAACTTCAGGACTGAGTATTGCTGAAAGAGGTGGTATTACTTGTGCATTTGGATAAATGCACAAATCAAAGGCAGTTACCTCTCTTCTGTGTGGAAAGACAAAAGGTGTTTTAATTATGTCCAACTTAATACTGAATGAAATTAGTGCAGATGAAGTCCAGTAGTGCTGTTCTACCACTGCTAGTAGTGGTGTAAGCTCTAAAGTAGGCAAGACTTGGGCAGTCTGGCTCTTTAACCGTCATGTTAGTACCTTAGCTTGAGAAGGATAACGTGCTCTCTCTCTCTTTCTCATTTTAGATAAAGGAACAATTAAACTGAAGGTGAGTGTCAATTCTTTTAAGATGGTTTTGGCGAAAACATAAGGGACTTGCCTTCAACCACAGCAGTGGAACAGGGAACAGTTCTATTGTATTGCTGCAGCACAGCATAGATGCTTTCACTGCACCTGCTTGCATCATCATCCATGTTATTGGCCTGTAGGAAATTAAAGCCTTTAATTTCCAGAAGTCTGCCCAGCTGGGTGATGGTCTGTTGTGACTGATAGCATCTCCTTTGCCTTGGTAGTGTACCCCTGAGTTTTCTTTGCCTTTCCTGTAATTACTATATGGCTGTTCTATTCTGCCAGTAGTTAGACTGTGCCTTGGATTTAGGATCTAGAAAGGGTTTGATATTTCTCCACCCTTTACTGTGCTAATATACAAACTCATAAATATCTCTTCCTTTCTTTTTGAGAAGATGTGATGTAGACCTATGTGAGTGATAGGAAGCATCAGCAGTTACACCAAATGCTAGAGATTTCTTTATCCAAAGACACCAACTCGCTGTTGTATAAAGTCTGCAGTCTCATTGCTGATTTGGTATGCTGACCTATTACAATATTTATAATGTCAGATATTTTACTTCATAATTTTCAATCTAACATAATTGGAAAAGTCATTTATTTCTCTGAGCAACTGGTTGAAAGCGTGTCTGTTTGGTTCGGGGGTTTTGTGTCTGGTTTTGGGTTTTCTGGGGGGGTGGATTTTTATTCCTCTATCAGTGGAACCATGTCTTCTGTAGCATGGTTCATCTCCCCGTACAACGCACCTTCTGTAGTAGAAGCTGCACATGTAGATTGAATCTCACTTTGCTCAAGTGCTAAAGAAAGGGGAGAAGAGAATTTCCTGCCATGTTTTTAGCATGACTTAGCCTCCTTTGAAGTTTATACACTGTAAAAGTTCTAGTATGTTCTTCATCTTCTTTTTATGGCTAACGCAGTTACACTGAAATGCAGTAGGTGGCTGCTCCTTGCTCAATTCAGCGACAGTTCTATTCCCCAGAAAGTTGAGAGGCTTTTCTGTGTCTTCCTCACCCCATGGTTTGTTTTCTAGGTGCCTTCAGGACTCCGTGGACAGGCACATCTCAAAGTCTGGGGCAACCGGCATCTAGCAGAGGAAGGCTACATTTTCCACAACTATACCACAGTAACCATCGATAGCAAAGGCTCATCAGTGTTCATCCAGACTGATAAACCTGTCTATAAACCCAAGCAGAAAGGTAAAGTGACCTTGGAGAACTTGCTAGATGCTAGGACTGCTTTCAAGCAAAACTCTTTTCAGGGATAAATTCTAGGGTGAGGTACTCTGTTCATTGTTGTGATGACTACTAAATTTCTTCTTTTCTTTTTCTAGTGTTGATAAACCTCTTTATGGTGAATTCTGACTTGAGACCAGTCAATGACAGGGTAAAGAAAACTGTTTTCTTTCACACTGTAAAATATGGTGCAATATTTGGCAAGCTGTGTTTTATTCTAATCTACGTTTATGCAGAAATATAATTGGATTTTTAAAGCTATTCAGCCATACCTTGGATTTACTTTGTAAGTTTATTTCATTTGGTGACCTTACTGTTGAAGGAGAATACACACTTTTGTACTACAGATAGGATATAACTATGCCAAAACAGTTAGAAGACATTTCAGAGACTTCGCTCTATTTAGGTAATGCACAGATACACAAAGTATGACTTTTCCAGTTAGATGGTGAATGAAATGTATGTTTCTCGGTTACTGTTGCCAAAGAAGAGATGTTTAAACTTCATCACTCTGTGCATCACACCTTGCTTCAGCACGTCAGCACAAGAAGCAGAAAAGTAGCTGTTTCATAAAGCCTTTTATTCTTTTTTTCTCTTTCAGATTGAAGCTTACGTGGTGGTGAGTATCTGTCTGTCTGCCAGTTATGTAGCATGCATCTTGTAGAGGCACAAGATTCATGTAGCCATAAGAGGACCAAGTCATACATCTGTACCTTTTCAAGTCCACTGTGGCCATTCCCAACTGTAACCTATGCAATTATCTCTATCCCTGTGTCTTTAACTGATCTTTGTGTCCTGCTTTTTTGTTGTCACCAACAAATATACTTGTCTTCTACTTCAGTTTCAGCAATCCATTCCCATTTTTCAGACTGAAAAGAACTGGCTAGATTCATTGGGTTTTATAAATGTAACAGTCCCACTCAATTTCTCCCTTCTTTCCAATGCAGACACACTCCTATCCTTCATCTGGCTGGGCTGATATAGCAGGGCCAATCTCATCTCTGCACCCAAACATTATGATAGTGGACAATAGAAATTCATGGCAAGGAAAGGGTGCTCCTGTCTTCTTCCTTCTGAGGTGAATGAGAGGTTCCTTCTGTGTCTAGTCTTTTATTTTTTTCCCATGTGTTTTCCTTAGCTGTCAGCAAGCAGAAGAACTCACCCTCTTCTCTTGTTTGCATTTAGTCACAGATATAATGCTGACAAAACCAATGGGATTAATTTCATCCGACTTTGTCATCTAAAAATTGCCTTGTTAGTTATACAGCTCCCTGTAGGAGCAGAAGAAGTCTTCAGAGGCCGGTTCCTCATGTGCAAAATTGGTGTCTTAAAATAGGTGGAAGATCTGCCACTTGACAGTGTTTGCTGTGTGCATTGGATATACAAGCAGGGTGTAAATGAGTACTGAATTTTTAGACAGCAAGTACCCCTGGTAAAGTATTTTCAGAGAAGTTTTTGACAGGTATTAGTTACATGTGAGCTGTTAATGAAGTGTATATATTCTTTATTGCAAACTGAGTTAAACGTATTAGTGATACTCATTTTCACTGTGACGTTTCTCATTCCTAAACCACTCTGCAGGATCCTCGGGGGTCTCGTATGATAGAGTGGAGCAATTTGAAACCATTTTGTTGTGGTGAGTTTCAGATGGTTTTTTTCTCAGTGTATTGTTAGTTGGCCTTTGCTCCTGCTGAGTTGTGTTCAGTAAGCCTTGACAAGGGCTGATGAGTGAGTGACGCAGAGCTCACAGAACATCGTTTACTTTTTCAGGTATTGTGAATATGACTTTTCCTCTGTCTGACCAGCCAGTGTTTGGTGAATGGCTCATCTTTGCTGAAATGCAGGGACACACATACAACAAATCCTTTGAAGTTCAGAAATATGGTGAGTTTTATCCAAATCAGCTTTGACTGTAACCCAAGTGCACTGGGAAAAACAAAGCATTATGAAATGTTTTTACCTGAGATAAAACACCAGGACATTTAGAGTGTCATGAGGAAAAATTCTTTAGAGCTAGGGATGTAGGGATATAAATGCTTGGCTTACAGGGGTACAGATACCTCCCGGGTATAGACACTTACAACTTAACCAGGCTCTTTGCTCCTGTCCTCCATAAAGTAAAGGACTTGAAGTGTCAAACTGCACAATTCATTTTGCTTTTGAAAATTCTTGAAGATGCTTTCAGGCTGTCAGTGCTCTTCTTCCTTTCCCAGAGCACTCCTTGGAATTAGGAATTCCTTTTCAGTCTCAGAGTTTCTCTGTTTGATGCAAGGTGGGCATTGTTACCCCCAGCACACAAGCTAGAATATCTGACCTGGTCACACAAGCCTGTTCACAGCCACTGACAACTGCTAATCTCTCAACTCTATTCCCAACACTTGATGGAGGAGTCATAGTCCTCTTTACTGTGTATCTAAGAGAAGAAGCTTGGGCTCAAATCCTGGCTGAAGTAAAAATCCTCCTGAAGTAAAAGTCTAAGGTGTTTTGCTAGGGGTGTCTTGTTGGGTGTCTTGTCTCTTGGTTTGCTACTTTTGTTGCTTCAGTTCTCTGCTGAGTGCTGTCCTCTCTCACATTAGCTATACTGCACTCGTCCCACCACCAGCAGTGATCTTCCCAGTGCTTTTGCTATCACCTGGACAATCAGATCTTGAAAATCTGTTGTATTTCTTTTCATTATAGTGTTACCAAAGTTTGAGTTGCTGATTGAGCCCCCTCGCTACATTCGTGACCTTTCACTGTGTGAAAAAGGAACTGTCCATGCCAGGTAGGAACATGGCCCAAGGAAAGTTTCCTTACTTATGGTGCAGCCACTGGAGCTTGGATCTCATCTGCTGCAGGCTTTTCAGATGATTTCTCGTCATGGTTTTATGGCTGTGCAGCTCACGTAGTAGCAGCCTTGATAGACTCAGGAACACAAGAAACAGCTGGCAGTTGGGAATTATCTTCTTTCCATTTCAGATACACATTTGGAAAACCAGTGACAGGAAAGTTAATTATCAACATGACAATAAATGGCGTAGGGTACTACAGGCATGAGGTGGGACACCCTGTTCTCAAGACCACCCAGGTGAGTAAGACCACTGAGGCAGCTGTGATAAAATGCCTGATTTGTACTCTTTAACATGAATGGCACAGCTCTGTTTAATGCTGCTGGTGGGAGATCTGAAAATAAATGGATAAATGCAATAAATATTTTCATTATGGTGGACCAATCACGTATTTTTTATGTGTCTACACTTTAGATTTGGCTTCTAGACCCTTTTGGGATGTGGATGCAAACTTACATTTCTCTTCCCTCAACCCATTTCGCAGATTGATGGCTCTGCTGTCTTCGATGTGTGTGTGAAAGATATGATGCCAGCTGATGTTCCAGAGCATTTCCGAGGCACAGTCAACATCTGGGCCACAGTGATAAGCTCTGATGGGAGCAAGCAGGTTACATTTGATGACTCAACGCCTGTCCAGAAACAGCTGATTGATATTAAGTACTCCAAAGATACTAGAAAACAGTTCAAACCTGGACTGCCTTACAAAGGAAAGGTAAGATTAAAAGTAGAGATGCTGACATGTGGCTGATATAAGGTTATAGTGACTTGATCCCAGGATGTTATGCCATGTTCTGGTGTGTTTTTTTTCCACCTACTGTTTGTGTCATTGACTGGTATTGCCTATAATGTAAAACCTGTTGTTCTATAAATGAAACACTGTGTAGGTAGAAGTCACTTATCCTGATGGAAGTCCAGCTGACAGAGTCACTATCCGAATTAAAGCTGAACTCACACCAAAGGACAACGTTTATACAAGTGAACTGGTATCAAGAAATGGCCTGGTGGAGTTTGAAATCCCCTCCATCCCTACAGCTGCCCAATATGTCTGGCTAGAGGTGAGTGAAAGCTCTTTATAGGATTAGTGGGCTTTAATGTAACTAATCTTGTCAAACCTGCACTTTATAAATCAGTGCTACAAAGAGAAATCAGTGCCTTTTAGCTTCAGCTTCTTGATTTAAATGCAGCAAACACTTGCTTTGTTTCTTGTTGCCAATAGAACTGAGGTTGATGACTATCATGTAAAGATGCTTCTCCAAATATAGCTTAACATGGTAATAAGGGTCTAATATTTGGAGTACTGTTGCTATGTAAAAATGATGAAAGATAACTGCTGGAAAGTATAAAGTGGGAAGTGGGGACACTGTGTAAGAAGAAAGTACAAATCAGGCTTTCTATACATGCATAACATTTGGATGTAACTTTTGTTAAGACCAAAGTGACAGCGATTGATGGAAAGCCATCTGGGGATCAATATCTGCCAAACTACTTGTCCATCAGTAGCTGGTACTCGCCCAGCAAGTGTCACATCCAGCTTCAGGCACCAGATAAACCTTTCCAGGTATGTTGGCATCATACTCCATCATAGCAACAACTGCATTTCTTGGCTTAAAGTACTTTGTTCTAATTATATTTCTAGCCACTTCTGCTTCTGGGGTCCTGGACTGTTGTTTCCACTACAAAGGTTGAAGTAGCTGCACTTCTAGCCACCAAATAACTGTTTAATGTGGGCTTAGCACACAGTGCTAAGCAAAATACATTTGATGCTTTGCTCAGCATCTCATTCTCCTTTCTGTTGTGGGGACAGGGGAGAGAGGGTGGATGTAGGCACTGAAGGTTTTCCTATTTGAATGTATGTTCTGTGCTCCTTCAGTAATGTTCACATACAAACTGGTGAAAATGATGTGCCTTAGTTCAAGTTAACAAATGTGGAGAGATTGGAAATGATGTTGGTGGGAGTAGCTCGATTACTAAAGATCCAAATTAGGGCTATGGAGTCTAACTAGAACTTGCACTTTAAATCTCAACTGGATCTATTTAGTCTTCCATTTATAAAACTATGAATTTAGTTGTCCTCTCTTGTAGGAGCTTCTCTAAAAATGCAGTTCTTCCATATGAAAGTTGTGATCTCTCCTAAAGGAGAGATCTGATTTAACCATGATTCCTGTTGTGTATTGGTTTACTGAGTTGTTTAGGATTTGTGCTGTACCTGAGAAAATGCTCCAAGGGTCTGCATATTGCTTTATGGGGCTAAAAAATGTGACACTTAGATTTCTAATATCAGCAGATACAAAGGCTGGTTTGAGACTCTTTGTATCCAAATAAGAACATTTCTTTTATGATTGCATTTCATGGAAGTTTAATGGCTAATTAATCTTCTACAAGTTTCCTGAGGTAGGGAAAGGGGATTATACACTGCTAATCTGAACACCTTGTTCTTATTATAACCTGATTAGAAATAATTCTTCTGTGGGAAAGCTAGGAGGTGGATGACCAGCTGATGTGGGAACTGTTTCCCTGCTTTGCCAGCTCTTACTGGGTGTTCCAATTAGCTACATTCATTTTCTTTTAATGAATTGTTTCATCATTTGCAGTGGGGAATTCTTAATACTTCAAATATTTCATGTCACGAGGCACTTCTTGGACTCAGTGGCATTCTCACTGTATTTAACCCATTAGCAGCTCCTTGTATTCAAGCCCTTGCCATTTCGGTTTGTACCATAAGTACATTCTGGAAAGATATCAGTGTTACTGCTGGAAAAAAAGAGGTTTTTCAGAAGATTTCATTGGGATTTAACTTTGCTCTTCAGCCTTAACAGTCCTAGCTGGGCATTGCTATGCTCTAAATGACAGGAGGATCAGGTGTGGAAGTCCCACATAATACAAGCGTTAGCTGCTCCTTGTATCCCAGAAGCAAGAAGGAAAGTTGGTGGCTCCACAGAGAGCTCATTACTTAGGCAGACATGAGCCAGTCCTAAGCCTGTGACTGAGCACTGATGTCTGCTCTGTTGGGATTGGCAGTATGTGGGTCGTTCTGTCTCCGGGGTATTCAGTACCTAGTGAGTTCCTCTGAGTATAGGCCTTCAGTGCACAAGAAGTGCAGGAAGTCTGTGCTGCTCTGGAGCCTGTTGCAGGCATCAGAGGAGTTTACCCAGAAAAAAGAAGCTCTTGTCTTGTTTATTTGTTTGACAGCTCCTTGAGTGCCAGACTTGCAAATTAAGACTTGTGTAATTTGAAAGCATTTTCCCTCAGATCTGCTCCCAGGAACTTCATGCCACATTGCTTATGTTTGAATTAGTGTTTCCCATATGAAAGTAATCACATATAATCTCAGTTAAACTGTGGGGCACATCCCTTCACACCCACAACCCAGCTCTTTCATTTTGGGGCTGGGCTATGGAAGAGGTGTCTAAAATTCAACCAATTCTGACAGCTGCTCTGTGCCAAAAGGCTTAACTTTCAGGATTCCAGAGATTCCTTTATTGTTTCATTAATGCATACAAACCCCCAGCCCATTCTCCTGTTAGATTTACAGGGAGTGAAGCGCTCAACACAGGCCCCTTTTTATTGTGAAGAAAGTCAATGAAAACACTGCTAATGTACTATACTTTTCAATGCAAACATTCCTTAAGAGAAAGGTCACATCTCTTGTGGACTGAAACCCAAATAGATTTTTGTGCTTTATAAATAAAAAGTATGCATTTAATAGACCAAATCTGTTACTTTTTTGTCTCTGAGTGCAGGTAGGAGAGGAGGCTTGGATTGCGGTGAAGTCCACATGTCCTTGCAATTTCACTCTACATTATGAAGTTGCATCACGAGGCAACATTGTCCTTTCAGGACTGCAGCCCAGTAACATCACCCAGCAGAGAAGCAAAAGAGCCACCTTTCCCTTTGAGAAGAACATTGATATCACACGTCTCTCAGGAACAGGTAGCTAGCATCAGAAATGCAAACTCACCCTTCATTTTAAGGGGAAAACAACAGTTCCACAAGGCTAAATATCCTCTTGTTTGAATTTGTGCTCCTTAAAGGGCACAGAATAATTTTGTGCCGGAAAAATAGTGGTATTCATTGCACACATATAGAAAAAAAGATTTCTTTCTCCAAGAGGGAACGAAGTGTGGACTCCTAGTTTGTATAAAGAATAATAGAAAATACAGATCTGGTGAATTCAGGGAACAAGAAAAACATTGAGGGGTTTTACCTTCTCCATACTGCTCATTATGCCATGGCTGCTAATTGCCTATCAGCATTCCCAAAATCAAAAGGGAAAAGATTCTGAGTTCAAGAAGAATGTAAGCAACAGGAGCACAGGAAATCCTGGATGGAGAGTTCTGTGCTTCGCAGCATTTGGATAGGGCAGGAAGAAAGTGATTTTGATTACTAAAACTGTCTTTTTTTTCCCATTTATTTCCATTAGCACCTCCCAGTGTCCCTGCAGCAGAGGCTGAGGTCTGCAGGACATTCCTCCGGTTCTCAGTAGTTCCCAACATGGCTCCCTTGGGCCGTCTCCTGGTGTATTATGTCAGGGAGAATGGAGAAGGGGTCACAGACAGCCTGCAGTTCACAGTGAAGTCCTCCTTTGAAAATCAGGTATTGGCACTGTGCAGAGGAAGGGCTGGTATCTTGTTACTCTTTGTAGTTTTATGTGCTGATTCTGAGTCAAGATCATGGGATTTGATGTTCAATTCCTAGGTTGCAGTGGTGTTCTCAGCAAATGAGACTAGACCTGGTGATTTTGTGAACATCAAGGTCAGAGCTGCAAAGTCAAGCTGTGTCTGCATTGCCACTGTGGATAAGAGCGTCTATTTGCTGAAGACAGGTTTTCAGCTGACAGCCAGTCAGGTAAAAAGAAACTTAAGACACTGATATCTTTTTCTTACTACAGCTATCTGCATTTCACCTTTGGCAGGTAGCCTTCATACCTAAGGACAGCTGTCTCTTCTGTTTCCTTGCAGGTTTTTCAGGAGCTTGCAGAGTATGATGTGTCTGATGCTTTTGGAGCTCCAAAGGAAGAAGGGCACTTCTGGTGGCCAGGCATGTCCTCCCGTAGACGCCGTAGATCTTCTGTCTTTCCCTGGCACTGGGACATCACCAAGGATGCTCGCTTCGCATTCACAGTAGGAAGAATCAGCCTCACTTCTCTATGGAGTGTCTTCTTTAGTGTTTGCAGATAACTTTCAGCTCCATAGGCCGTTCTTTTTTTCCCATGCTCTATTTCCATTAGCTTCTTGCCTTCCTTTTGATTAAAATGATTGTTACCTGATGTATTTGAAGGGTTCTGCTTGTTGGCCTCCTTCTTGCCTCCCTACAGTTGCACAGTACAGTCCATCACCCCTTTCAGACTCTGCTGCCACTCCAGCTCTTTGCCTTCCACATGGCTGTAGCACCTAATCTCTGTTCCCTGATTGCCTGAAACTGTAAGGCCATGCCATGTGAAAGGTTTGCTATATATGTTTTATATTCTTTACATAGGCTTCTGCTACTTGCCACTCCTAAAGATAGACTGGTCTAGAGAACCAGTGTCACAGGTCCAATATTTTGTGTTCCTTCCATTTTTAAATCCACATAACTACTAACAATAACAATGATCCTGGCTTCCTTCACATCCTTTGCCTGTTTATTCTTTGTTCTTTCTGCCATTTGAGCTGAATTGTTCTATTACGTTGTCTTAAACCCCGTAGTCTTCTGCATATTCTCCCAATGCCTCAACGTTTTAATCATAAACCAAACCCTCAATCGTCCACTGCTTCAGTCAGTGCTGCTTCTCTCCCTGTCATATCCTGAGGTTTTGTTCTGATGGGTTGCTTTCTTGCTTAGAGGCATAAACATGTTCTGTACATATACATTGCTTTACACCTGATCTGTAATAATTGGTTGTGTGTGTAAACAGAACAAAGCTCACGCTGCCTTTGGTGTCTGGGAGCTGTTGTCTCTTATGAATAAGTGCATTTAGGGGACAGAGCTGGCAGACAGCTTTCTTAGGAATTCTGCAGTTTTCCTGTGAAGCTCTGTGGACAGTTTCCATTTTGCTTGGCATTCCTGGGAGCGCAGGATTGGTGATGTCTGATGTGGGAGCTGCCTGCTAACTGCAGCAGAACACACTGGAAGCTTTTAAGAAGGATAAAAAGCTGTAATGTAATGTTCTAGGGGAAAAATATATGTAATAATTTTTCACCTGTAACTGCTGGCAGTTACACATACCCACTTAGATATTGGTTTAAATGCATTTTCCAAGCAAACAAGAGCTTTCTCATAAGTCTTCTGCCTGTGAAGTGTCCACATATTTTCACATTAACAAATACTTTTATATTAAGTTTTAAAAGATCCTCACGTTTCAGTTGAAATTTGCCCTGGAAATGTGGGCACAGGCTTGGGGGATTCTCGTCTGAAAAGCTTTTATTGGTGAATGTTTTAATTCTCTTATCTTTTTCTTTTCTTTTTCCCCTTGCTGGTTTTTGTTTTGTGGTCTTCACTTTCACTATTTAGGAAACTGGCTTGGTTGTAATGACTGATATAGTCAGCTTAAACCACAGACAGAATGGAGGCATGTACACAGATGAAGCTGTCCCAGCTTTTCAGCCACATACTGGGACATTGGTGGCTACAATGCATTCTAAAGTAGCACCAAGGTAACGTTTTTGCTGTAATGCATATGGTCTGTGATACTCAGAGCTATTTTCTAATGTGTTCCCAGTTGTTTTCCACTTGCATGCCCTCAAGAAATTGCTTGGTTTAGACAAGGGAGAGATGTGGGGCAACTCTCGATAGACCCAACAAAAATTATAACGGAGACTACTTCATTAAATTTAAATTAATTATAGAAAAATGCAAAGTAATATTCTTCCAAGTGATCACTTGAATAATCTGTGGATGAGTCGCTGCTTCTCAATATGTGCAAGTTGGCCCTGGTTTTGCAGAGTTGCTCATTTCCCGTGGTTTTGACCATTTACCTGATGGTCAAAAGAACTACAATGGGGGAGTGTGAAGCACTGGCTGATGCTGCACTCCCTTTGGGTTCTGAGCCACCTGGTGGCCTTTCTTAGCAGAGTGAGGTTTGGAGGTTAGTCAAAACCAAGTTAACAAAGCATCACAGGTATGGAAAAACAACTGAATTATGAAAATATGAGAGACCAAAACAATTCCAGGAGAAGAAACAGAGGGAATATAAAGTAGTGGTTGGGGTAACTGCTATTGGTAAGGCCGTGTTATGATCTCATGGGAAGTCATCTTTTGATTTCTTTTGGTGAAAAAATTTGAATCATGAAACTATTTTTTCTTAAAAAACAACATAAATAATATTATTTATACTACTTTATTTAGATTCTTATTGATGTTTCCAGACTGTTTGTTGTGTTTGTGCACAATGGGATCATTTGGAAAGATGATTTAACATGTGTCAAGAAAGATTCATTACAAAGTGAATGGGTGTATCAATACTAGCTAGATTTGGTGGGTCATGTGAGCTGCATTCAGGTGATAACAGTGATTTATCAGTTACTGTTAAAACTGTCTTATTAAAGGAATTCATTGCTAAGGACTTATTTTTTGTTCTAGCAGAGCAGAGAAGAGAAAAAGAACCTTCTTTCCTGAAACATGGATTTGGCACTGCCTCAATGTCAGGTATTGACAAAGAATTCCTTTAATTATATCCAGAGGGTTGCGTCCTCTTCAACTACAGAAAACAAAGCTCTTTAAAACCTACTGGAGTTACATTGGCACCCTCTGATACTTCTTTCTTCTTGTTCCTTTTCTTCATTACTACTTTAATCAATAATCATTCTTTGTAACATTTCATCTGGTCTTGAAGTGTATTCACTTTCATAGAGTTGAACCTGCCAGCTGTGAATAAACTGCAACCCATGTGTGATTCATGGTGTCAAGAGCAGAGGAGTATCTTCAGAGAAGGAAAGGAGCAGTGGTTTGGTTCAACACATTTCCAGGTCTTACTCTCTTATGGAAATGATGTATCAACAAGTTATTGAGGAGCAAGTGGGGATATAAGTCTGTGGTGTGTGAGGAGATGCAGGCAGAATAGCTGCTTCTGTAAATGCTGCTATAGCTTAAGCATGCACTGGTGAGTATTCTGTTTTAAATTGCACAGAGCCCTTCTTTCTCTTCCAGCTGATGTAACCTTAATTTACTGCCTCATAAGTCATGATTTCCACTGGGTTACAATTGGAGCTAAAACCAAACTGAATAAAACAGATAACTAATCTCTTCCAGAAGCAGCACATCAGGATAATTTGAAGCAGTTATTAAAAGGCTTCTCCAGGTTTGCAAGTAAACTTCTTTCTCAGTGAACGATTAAAATTAAATTTGACAAGAACTTG
This sequence comes from Loriculus beryllinus, assembly GCA_039877255.1. NCBI lineage: Eukaryota > Metazoa > Chordata > Aves > Psittaciformes > Psittacidae > Loriculus > Loriculus beryllinus. The sequence goes on along the minus strand of JBCJKH010047881.1, from coordinate 52,622 downwards.
CAGCAAGTGTATTCAAATCTGTTCAATTGAGCATGAAATATGCTTTGTAGAAATACACAAAGAATTCCAGAAGAGCCTGTTTGGGACTCAGCAAGCTGGACCAGTTAATTATAAGTGAGCGAGTGTGGAATAAAAAGTTGCAGATTGCATTTTCTCCAGTTCATTTCATTAGGAACAACTGAGTTGAGCATTCCTTGATTTCCACTCTCTTGAGCAGGAAGAATTTTTGGGTTTCTTCTACCATTTATAATTATAATATACAATCCTCAAAAAAAAAATAAATCCAACCCAGAAACAAAAGCCTAATGTCAACTTCCCAAACGAATTCTAAAAATTCCTAGAGCCTGGCTGGAGGGTCTAATGGCTGGAAATGTGTGTGTACTTTGGCCCCCTGCCCAGAAGAGTAAGCGCCCTCATGTGTGAAAATAATGTTAATGCTGGTTATGGGCTGAAATCCCAGTGGAAAGAACATCAGCTGAAACAAATTGTCCGGTTAAACAGAGTGGAATACTGCCAGTTCTGGAGAGAGGACACCCTTCTGCTCACTCTTGAGGGCTGAAGTTTATTGCGGGTACCAGCTACCTATCTGCAGTCAGGATGAAGACCTAAATATTAAGAAACTAGTGTGCTTAAAAGAAATGAAAATGACTTGATACTGTCAAGCCAAGTGCATTTCCCAGGATCTCCGCTCTAGTTTGAGCTGGGGAACCACATTGATGGGCCAGAGTGCTTGGTTAACCTAGCACGGTTCAAAGGCATAGTGGTCTCTAGGATTTTATCCGACTACTTATTTTTATCTCTTTCCTACTGTAATTTCAATACACAGACCAGCACCTGACATGCTGCTTACTTACTGCTAGTTGTAATAGCTTAAGGTTAAGCAAAGCAGATGCTGATGCTACGTTTGAAGTTGGGATCTGGAGGGAACTCCTCAAAATGCCTGTGTGCTTTAGCATCATTCAAAAGCATTTCAAGAATCTGATCAACCCAAGTGATTCCCTGTTCTCTTTGGCAGTAATGTGTCTGGAGAAGCACAGCTGCACGTGGAAGTGCCAGACTCCATCACTACCTGGATCACAGAAGCTGTGGGGCTGTCCGAGGAGCAGGGGTTGGGCATTGCCACTCAAACAGAACTGAAGACGTTTAAACCTTTCTTCATCGAGTTCACGTTGCCGTACCACGTCATCCGGGGGGAACAGACCAAAATCCCACTGACTGTCTACAACTACTTAGCTGTCTGTGTAGAGGTAACAGCCCTCTTAACTCCTGTTGCCAAGTTACTAAATCCTGGTTTCTCATCAGAATTTCCTAAAGAGACTTACAAGTTGCAGTAGATAAGGTCTAGAGATAACATAGTGATAAGCTCAGATAAAAATACTGCTTTTCCATGTGAATCAGTGTCATGACTTTATTTACTTTTAGCTTGACACAACTGTAGTAGTCTGAAGTGTCTTGTACACTTCAGAAATACAAATATTGAACACTGTAGGGATGACAATTGCGGAGCTTGTCCTGAACTGCAGAGAAGAATGCCCTTCTGAATCAGAAAGGTGCTGAAAGGGTTTATTTTGAAAGAGGTTTTTTCCAGTAAATCCTGTCTCCCTAGGTATTTTCTTCTCAAACACATTATCTGTCTAGCTCTAGTAGTGTCAGTCTGAACTACTTGTAGAATTGCAGAGCTGATAATAACCCTGTCAGTCAAATACATTACTGGAAAGGTTGAAGAATGAATAATCTGTGCATACTGTGATTTCTCTTAAGCATTTTGTGGGTTTCAGTTTTGGGTTGTGAGTTGGTTTTTGCAGCTGAAATTTACATTCCAAAATTTCCACAGGTCCACGTGAAGATTTCTGTTCCAAAAGGCATAAAGTTTGTTGGGCATCCTGGGAAACACCATCTGACAAGAAAGAAGTGCGTTGCCCCTGGGGAAGCTAAACCCACCTCTATCGTTTTGTCCTTCAATGAGCTTGGACTGAGCAACATCACTGGTAGTATAGACATAAAATTAGCTTGCTGCTTGAAGGAGTTTTACAAGTGTTCCTTTGTATTCCTGTTTCAGAAGAAAATCCTTATTACCTTTGTACCCTGAGGTGGAATCATTCATTCCACTGACTGCCAACTTTGCTCTTCAACCTCATTAGTTTCTTAGAAACAGCTTCTCTAACTGTAATGAGCTGAAGAGTCTCTCTGAACAAACTTCAGGAGATTCCCTGTTGTGTGATATGTGGTCATGTCAGGTTTGGACCTCTTACCTCTGCCTGAAAAGATCAGTTGCCATTGTTTAAAAGAGAGTAACAATAAATTCTATGTATCTTTCAACCAAATAATCACTGTAAAAACTGTGCAACACTAGAAACTAGGAAAGAGTTTCTCTGTTGCCCTGTGACTGTCCAAATAGTGTCCAGTTTTAGATGTGACCATTCAAATACAGAATCAAGGTGATATAAGAGAGCTGTAATTACAAACCACTCAATATACTGTTAATAAATTGTATCCTAATTCATCACCTGAGTTCCTGAAGATCTTCCTATCTCAAAATCTCTGCTTCTTTCCCCTTCTGTTTCTTAGCAAAAGCTTTTGCTTACGGTGGAACCAGTTGCTGTCAGGATGGGATGCAGACCTTAAAGAATGGCAAGCATTCGGAGGACAATTATCTGGACAGAAGGACCCCAGTGGCAGTGGATTATGTTCGCAGCAGTGTTATTATTGAGGTAAGAAAACAGGAATTTGTAATAGTTCACAAAACCAATTGTAACTGCTTGGCCAAATCATGGAAGTTTTTAGGTAGCCAATGGTATGTGAACAAGTTTATAGGAATCTTCAAGTTGATTTAAGTTTATCTTCTTGGAAATGATCGGTTTTAGTGGTGCTTTTACAGAAAGAACCTATTGGATTCTGGGTTCCTGCCTGTGAATCTTCAGTACTGTTCAGAAGAAAAAGGGGTAGAAATTTTATCAGATAAGTGTGCTCTGTTCACCTCACCAATGTGCTGCGATATGAGATTTGTGGTTAGCATCTCCCTAGCTAATGGAAGCTAACGTAAGAACTTTTCTATAAAGGGCATAAACCACCGTACAGCAGCAGAATGTTGTTTCTGTGTTTTCTAAGTAAAGCTGAATAGCTGTTACTGCTAATCCAAGCACTGTGTTTTTATGTATGGATTTCTGTCTTTATATAGCCAGAGGGACTGTCCAGAGAATACACCTATAGTGTGTTCTTCTGCCCAAATGGTAAGTTCATCATTTGAATGAGATATTAAGTTTGTTTGATTTTAGTTATAAATAGAAATATGTGGCTTCATCTCATGGGGAAAAAATAATAATAAAACCTCTTTGTTTCCATTTCTGTGTGATTGATGAATTCTGAGGTGTAGAAAGAACTTCTGAATAAAGAGTCTTTCTTTCCTGGCTGGCTAATTATGAATTTGCTCTAACTGCCCAAGTGATTTCTGGAAATGGCAATTGAATTCCTTTACTTTCGGAACAGGTTCAGCATTCAGCACTGTGGACAGTAACTATGACTGTGCTGCATTCGCAGTTGATGTGTTAAAATTCAGTTCTGGAATCAAGTATGTGCTTTCTGCCTGAGATTTGGATAGCTCGGAGTTGACTCCAGTGGTTAAACAGAGATGCTTTTGACCGCTAGATTAGAACTGAAAAATCACTTACAGGCTTCATAAGAATTCCAGCTCAGTAGTTTGAATTGAAGGATCTTCTGTATTAGAAGGAAGTATAAGTAGAAGATGGGAAGAAACATCCGCATGTACTTTTATAGTTTGCTTAAGTGAGGATGCAAAAAAGAACATGTACTTAGGAGAAGTCTGTTTAAATTTTAGTAGTTAGGTATGGGTTGATTTTGAGGCATTGTGAGTTAAGCTTTAATTCTTACAATATTCCATTCTTTTTCTGACTAGAGAAAATACACATTTCTACACCTAACAAATATGAGTACCAATACATGCAGAAACCTGCCCAGATGACGCACTTTGACATCGCTGTGAAAGCACACAATGATGCTCACCTGGCCTTGTCCTCTGGTCCCCATGACATGGCAGAGATGACAGAGATTGTTATTGGTGGACATCAGAATACTAAAACATGGATTTCTATAAGCAAAATGGGTGAGCCAGTGGCCAGCAGGGACACAGCTGGTATCCTCTCCTGGGATGAATTCCGCAGCTTCTGGATCAGCTGGAAAAATGGAATTATCCAGGTAGGGAATTTATCTATGAAATGGTCTGGAAGTCTCTTACTTTCTTAAATAGAGTTTGAGCACACATGTGACAAATTTCTATAGGCTTGCTTAGGAAGGTCAAAGCTGCATTCCTGTTGCTTTTTCTATATTAAATCTTGATCGGGCTGTTTTAATCAGAACACATCTGCTTGCCAAATGATGTTCTCAGTACCTCAGTCTCTGGTGTTTTTAGTGCTAAGTGTGCTGAACGCTGTGGAGGTCAGGCCTTTGGAATTCTCATTAAAATTCCTTGGATTGTTTTATGGGTGGGAAAGAGAAAGGTACTGATCCATGTAGAGTGTTCTCTGGTGCACACATAAGTTACTAGGTCCAAGGATACATGGCAGATTGACTTCATACATGTGAGTTCTTGGAACTGCATTGGTTTTTGTTCCTTTCAGGTTGGCCATGGTACTCGGGTGCTAAATGAGTCTATTATTGTGGAGTGGACAGCCCCCAAACAGCTTGAGGTGAAGTACATTGGCTTTTCCACAGGCTGGGGGTCAATGGGAGAGTTTAAAATTTGGAGAAAAGAAGAGACTGATGAAAATCACAATGAAGCATTTACTCTTGGAGTTCCCCACAACATAATTCCAGGATCAGAAAGAGCTACGGCTTCAATAATAGGTATCAATTATGAGGAGGTATCACTAGGTACCAGTTATCAAATATGAAAAGATACTCCAGCTATTACTTGCTTCTGACCAGTATTTGAGTAATAGACTCCAGCTAAGATAGTCATAGGTTGTCACAAAGATGTGTGCTGCTTAGTTCTGGGACAAATAATTGTTTGGGGGATTTTTGGTCACTTGTTGCAACCCTGTTTGAGTTGACAGTGTCTTAAAGTTGACAACATCTGAGGGCTTTGCAGGGGCACTGTCTCTTAGAATCCATAGTATTCATTTCATAATCAAAAATTGTGCTATATTTAAACTCAGAGCCTAAATGGAGAGTCATGGACAATGAAACTCTGAAATGTGAAATTTCTTTATTCCAGCAAGAGCTTGAACGGCTAAGACTTAACATTTGAAGGACTTTCAACTTATGATGTAGTTTCTTTAGGATGACTGTCTGTAGTTAGTAGAATTTAGTGTAGTCAGGTGGGTTTTAATTGTAAGACATCAAAAGGAAGTAAAGCGTTTCCTTCAAACTGAACATACTGCCTCATTTTCAAACAGGAGATGTGATGGGTCCTACCCTGAACAACTTGGACAATCTTTTGCGATTACCATTTGGATGTGGGGAGCAGAACATGATCCATTTTGCTCCTAATGTTTTTGTCCTGAAATACCTGCAGAAAACCAAACAACTCAGTCATGAGGTGGAGAGCGAAGCTACTGATTACCTTGTTCAAGGTAACTTCATTACACTTACAATCACTAGCATCACGTTGTACTTTCTAATCAGCAGTGTCCCAAGTGATAAAGATTCATCGTTTCTTGTAGGATAATCTCACAGGTGAACAGATTTTAATGGCAAGATGTTTAGCCTTGCTATGTAGCCAGCATTTGCTTTCAATAACTCCTATTTGACATCTTATTGCTTTATGTTTTATCTTTTTTTTTCCCTTAGGCAGCTTATTTCTACGTTTAAACATTCCAGAAAGTCCAGAGTAGTTACTCTAGAGCCGTATATTAATGGCTTTTATGTGTCCTTTCAGTGTCCTCTCCTACTTCACTAAACAGCTCAAAGCTATCTATCTTTTTATGCACTGTTTTCTCAGTATTTGTTTGGGATGAGCCACATGCAGAATAGTTTTATAACTAAATACAATTCTCAGGACAAGTCAGTGATCACTTGAAAACAAGAATGACCCAAAGGGACAAAGCTGTCTTGTGTATGAGTCAGACAATAGTCATGTCATGAAATCAGAGGTGACAGGATTAGGTTGTTCTCCTCTGCAAATATAAATCTTAAGTGTAATGTGTAATCTATTTCTTGTATTCAGCAGCAAAAGACCAGTGCTGCTTCCTTTGCCTGGCTACAGTCATTTCACTTGTCATTTCTTGTGCTTGCTGATAGCAGTAAGACAAAGGGGATTTTTTCCTAGTCCAGGTCAGTGTTTCCTTTGCAATATTATTTGCTTTCGTTGCTTTTCACCAATCTGCAAACCTGCCAGGTTTTTGGCTCCAAACCCTGCTGGTGATTAACCCTTACAGAAGAAACCCTCAAGAGCTTTAAACTTTTCTGTGTGTGTTGGAACCTTGCCAAGTATAAGGTTTTAGATGGCAAAGTCTGTTTGCTTACTCTGAAGGCTTTTGTGACTTACCAAGCCAGAACACTTTTTCATCGCTTAGTCATACACTGTAGAAAGTGCTGCTACCCAGCAGTTTCCATATCCTGCTCTTTAGAAGTGGCCTGAGCTAAACTAGGCAGTAAGTTTTCTGCTTTCCCAAATGCAGTTCTACAAAAGCAGGTGAACAGGGGAAATCTAGAAAGCTGAACCTCTCCTATGAGCCCAAGCAGCTAGAGAAATGCTTAGAACCAGATTTCAGGAGCAGGTTGAGACATAAAGTCTGCTCCACTACCAACCTAGCAGGCAATGAGGAATAAACGTAAGAGCAGTGACTCATAAGTCAACTCAAAATGAATATTCGAATGAAAGAACAGAAGAAATAAGACTGGTACAAAAGTATGAGCTGTTAATTTGTCCATCTGATGCATTGGAAATGAACACTTAGGAAAAATTTAAGGGGAAAGTGCTCACTAGTAAGTTATGTAGAAGAAAAGCAATCAATCTAGTGCTTTCTGCCACATACTTATATATATTCCACAACCCCCAGACGAAGATGGTTTTACTACAAGAGCATCATTAATCTCTAGAGCTCTGTTCCTCCCATTTTTTAAACCATTCCTTCAGTATTCCCTAAGACTATTGAAAGGCCGTAGAGCAACAGGGAAAAATGTAGGAGTCACAAGCAGCCCTTGCTCAGGGGTTGCCTGTATCTGGAGAGGTCAACAAAGAAACATTCTGGAAATGAAAAAGTAATCCATTCCCATAAAAATGCCATGCAGTGTGGAAGAAAATGTCTACTCGTGTCAGAGAATTAAGTGAGCACTAAGTGTCTTTGAGACAGTCTTCTTGCAGAAATACCCATTCTGAAGGGTTTGGTTCCAGTGGGCTTTATCAACGGGTGTGTTCTGTATTCCTCAATAGAGAGAAGTTCCCTTTAGTAGGAGGGGCTGTTCACGGTTGTAAGACAAACAAGTTTGAGAAGCAAATTATTTTCCTAATAGGAAAAGCATTTTGACTATTTTCAGTCTCAAAAGACATTCCAGTAGAGAGTTCTTCTCTTCAGCATTCAACATGGAAAAGAAATGTCCATCTACACAGTGCTTTCAGGAAACTGGATGGAGAATGGCTGTATGCTTAAATAAAAACCTTTCTTTTAATACTGCGTCTTTTCAGAGGGATATCCCATTTTTAACAGGAGTTGTAGTCTTCCAGATGTTTGTCTGAATGGATTTCTGAGTAACCTACAGTGTATGTACACAGAGCTGGCTCTATCCAATGAGAGATTGCCTCGGGCAGCAGAATCCCTTACACTAGTGCCAGATGGACTGAGTCCTCATTCACTTGAGATACTTGTTTTCCTCTATGTGAGGATTTTGGACTCCCCCAATTCTTTTGTGACTTCCAGGCTACCAGCGCCAGCTGACCTACAAGAGACAAGATGGTTCATACAGTGCTTTTGGCGAGAGGGACTCCTCGGGGAGCATGTGGTGAGTTGCTATTTAAAACAGAGTTAGAAACTTCAGTGTTTGCTAAATGGGAAAAATACACAGTTGGCAAGGAAAGAAGAGTAATTTTCCAGCTTCCATCATGGTTCCAGCTTCCATCACACACAGTGGAGAATAGAAATCGTACTCGATGACCATAGACTTACTGTTTCAATGCTGCTGAGTGTTCATACTACATTAGTAGGTGTGTTATAGCAGTTTCAAGACTGAGGGGCAGTTAAGATAGTCACACGTACTTGTATGTCCAGGCTTTAGGCCTTTAGGATTGTATTTGGTCTACTGGAATTGGAGTAGCAATACATGGGGCATTTAAGCACTTAATTGCACTAGGGACTGGAGCTTCACCTGAAGCATGTAGAGAGAAACTTGTCTCTGGAAGTGGCAGAGCTTCTACCAGGATAGGAAAAAAAACCCTCCACCAAAATCAACCCTAAAGAAGTCTTTCTCCAAGGTGGTTTATATCCCATCATGGGTGAAATGGAATGGTGCAGATTTATGCCTTGAGAATTGAGATGCAGGATCTTTCAGAGTCAAACAACATGAAAGCAAGAAACTGAGAAATCAGCTCATATCACTGATGTCCCCCTTAGGGAACCACGACCTTTAAGGTTGTACTGCATCACATCAGTGTGCTGACTGTAATGGCTCAGATGTAGTAGATTCTGGTCTTCATTCATTTGCTTATACTGTCATTTGTCTTCTCCATCTGCTCTTTATTTTGCTTTAAACTGATTTTCTTCATGAACTCATTCGAGGGGAGGTACCACTTCAATGATGCTGCTGCCTCACTGTTTCTAAGATTGTAAACCTTTATCTCTGATCTGGCATCTCCCAGTCCCTAGATGTAAAATATGGTGACACAGGATTACTTAACACTTGAAAAATCCCCTGCCAGGCAGCATGCTTTCTACCCTCCCATTCCTTAGAGGCTTGTAAATGGAATGATTCAATTTCTGAAGCTGGCCAGAGTTCACACTTGTTGCATGTCAGAGGTTTAGAATTCCAAAAACACTCCTGTTGCTTTCTTACGACTTAATTCTGTATGAAGTCTACCACAGCCTCAGACTTCAGCAATGGATTTCTTTTATTTTTAGACAAGACAGTAACAAAATCAGAAAACTTACTCCTCTCTTTTCAGGTAATTCCATATTTATAAGGAGATTGATTCTTAATTTAAAAGCTTTAATAGTTTGGGTAACAGACAAGCATCTATAAAAGGGAACTGAATTTCAAAGTGTGCCATAGCTAAGACAAATATATCTTCCTGTTACACTTTTCAGTTTAATTTGACCCTTAATCCTCCACTAATACACAAGTTTGGACAGTGTTCAAGTGCTTTTATTATACCATTGATGGTTTTTAACCATATTTTGTGTTTCCCCAACAAGACTTTGAATAGTTGTGCTTTCTAAGAATGTTGTCTTCCCTTCACTGATACGTTCTTCTAACTTTTTCTCAGTAAAGATGCTAAGTTCCTATTTACAGGCTCACAGCTTTTGTCCTCAAGTCCTTCGCACAGTCTCGTGGGTTTATTTTCATTGACCCAAAAGAGCTGACAGCTGCCAAAGACTGGATCATCCAGCATCAGAAAGAAGATGGTTCCTTTCCTGCTATGGGCAGGATATTAAATAAGGACATTCAGGTAAAAACTATACAGATTCAAAATCATATAATAGCTGCATTTGTAAAGTTATTATCAAAGCATGAAGTGATGCAGTTTCCTTGTGCTTAATACAAATATTACACTGGAAAGGCTGTAATAGTACAGGGAGAAGTAGGAGAATTTGGGTATCTGTGTGATGTCCCATGGGAATGGACAGCGAGATGTCGAGTCTTATAAACCACTTCAGAGTCATGTCTTGGAGTATGTTCTGTGCATTGGGTGCATTCTCAGGCTATTCCTAGGGCAGGAAGCTACAATGTTGGGTTGATTTCATACTCCTTATGTCTGGTCCATGATGCCAGAACTTTCCTTTATAACATAATCATTGTCTTGCTCAGGAGTCACTTTATCCAGCATTCTTATCTTTCGTTTTCACCCAGTGGTTTCTGTTTGTTGCCCTCCAGGGTGGAATCCATGGTAAGATCTCCCTGACAGCTTATGTGGTTGCATCTCTTCTGGAAACAGGTGTAACTTCTGAGGTAACAAAAGATGGGTTAAAACAGTGCTCATGTTCTACAGATTCTCTCTTTTTTTAAGCTTGATTTTACTGCTGTTCACTTTCAAAAGTTCTGTGCTCACTAGAGTGATAGCATCCAGGTCACAGAGGCTGTTGGAAAGCCTTGAGATTAGTCGAAAGTTAAGGAATCGGTTCTGGAGTTATTCAGGGTGATCTCCCATCCTTCAGCCGTCAGGTCAAGGATCATTCTACCAGAGCAAAACTCTTTCCTGCAACCCCATCCCACAGTCTCTCATAGAAACGGCTGCAAAAAGTGTATTCTGCCTTGTCATTTCAAAGTGGGATTGCAGCTTGTGAAGATACTGGTGGCTTGCTTATATATACTCAAAAACTCTAGCTAAGTAGCTGACTGCTAACAGCAGTTTAACCAGGGCTGCACAGGCTTCAAGGATCCAGGAAACTTTTGTGGTCTGCCTTTGCTACAGTGGCCAAAATGCTACTGCTATTAGATTACAGTCTCTTTGGAGAGCTGCACTCCTGTAATGTGCTGGACTGAGGACTCTGGAGGAAAATGTTTCTTTTCTTTGTAATGAGACAGAACAGGAACACTACAGAAAACAGAATAGCTACAAAGGAACATGCAGTTATGCTGCATTGTTTTTGAAGTAAGAAAAAACCAATAATTTCCAGTACAACTGGTGTTATACTAGAGAATGTAGAGATTCCTTCTTAAAAATCATGCTAAAAAGGGCTTCTCTCCTCTGTTATATTTTTGCCTGCATTTAATTTCACTAGGATGGAGATGCTCAGATAACACCATAGTTAAACACTCCCAGACTGGGAACATCTCCACTTGCATGTCCACTGAGCACACCATAAGCACAGTTCTTCACCAACCAAGGGAAAGAGTGGTGGTGGGCAAGGTCTGCACAGGCAGAGCTGGAGGTGCAGTAGATGTTGCAGCATGTCCTAGTCATGTGTAGTCAGACAAAAGCATTGCCCATTCAGGCAAAACCCAGTGAGTTCATGGAGCCTTTGAAACAGCCAGTGTAAAGGGCAGTATCTATTTTAAACCGTGTGATAATCTCAGCATTTCTGATGCCTTTTCTCTAGGGCTTCATGAGTGAAACCATACTGCTGCTGCAGGCAGATACCTCCTGACCCCCAGTTCCTGTAGGAGTGGAAGGCCTTCAACCTTATTAAATATGAATACATATATATTTAGAAAATCTTCCAGTGCTCATAGAGTAACTTTCTGCCTCCCTGTCAGCAGTTTCCTCCCTCTTCCGAGAAGTGATGTGATGTTCTCTCTGGGCTCCTGTGTGTCAAGACAGCCCTAGCATTTTTATGTGCTGGAAGTGCAGTTTGTGTGGATTTAATGGTTTTCCTAGAGGAGATTTGCAAGTGTTACTAATGATCTTAGCTAGGAAATGAGGAAGGGGAAGGTTAGTGCCACAGGGAAATCAAAGGAAACTAAATTACATCAAGTCCAATTAAATTGTTTCTATAAATTATCAGAGCCACGTTCCTACATGGTGAGGTCATTGAGGGAGTTAATAAAACTTGTTTGTTGGCTGCAGGGACCCCTGGGAGCCTTGGCCTTTATTATCCTCTGGCGTCTGCTAGACGCTCCAGAGTGTCAGGAACACAATCAAACATACAGTAGAGAGTTCACTTCTGCTCTGCTCATCTGCTGTCTTGCAGGGGCATGAAATTTCTTCATCTTTAGGGGGGAATAAATGTGACTCAGATTTAGTCTACGTCATTCTTGCTCTGCTGTTTGCTCTTTTTTTCTTGAATTCATGATGCATGGCTTTCCTTAGGGAAAGGAAAGAGTTAGCTCCATTCTGCAGGGTAAAATGCATCTTTCTTAATGTGTTTTTGGGTTGTAATGAGAAATAAAGTGATTCTAACTTTTGTCACATAGAGGCTGGTAATATGTCTGGGCTCTTTCCCCTAAATATAGGAAGAAAGAACAGCTGTTGACAAAGCGAAACACTTCTTAGAGTCCAACTTGTATTCAGCAGAAGATCCCTACACTACTGCCCTGACTGCATATGCACTGACACTGCTACACAGTCCCTCTGCTGCTGTGATGCTGCGGAAGATGAACAGCATGGCTATTACACAAGGTACTGTACTCCTGAGGCCAACCTGGCAATCCCTGAACTGCCAGTCCTCTTAGAGAAACAAGCAAATAGCCCTTGAAACTGGAATGATATGAGTTACTGGAGAGGATGAGGTCTTCCTCACAGCACAATTTGGCTTTGTAAGGCAAGAGTTTTCCTGATACTCTGTAGAAAGGGTACCTTATTTCCATGCACACAGCTGATGCTGAAGGAAAACAAATGCACCATCTTTCCTGTCAATATGACCGTGTTGCATTTCCTGATGCTATATTTTCATCCAAAATCCAATAATTACTCAATTTGTCACACGAAATTATTTTTGTAATTGCAAAGGGAACCCCTTGCCCAGGAGATGCCTGTCTAAAAGGAAGGACATTGCAGTTCAGGGCAGGAATCTGTTCTTTGAGTCAATGCAAAAATAGGATTTGATTATTCCCCTTTACAGAGGCTTAGCTGCACTCCTGCTGTAATAACATACAGATGCCACTGTCCTGTTTTTCTAGATGGCTTTACACACTGGAGCTTGACAGGAACTCTTGTTACTGATGAAGATACGTTCATGGGATTTAATGATGGGCTCTTGCAATCAGGTACTTGTACTGCAAAGACAGAGATAAAGTGTTGGGCTGCAGCAGCAAGGCAATGAGTGCATGTATTTATATAATTTTATATAATACAAGGGATTCTAAAAATGGCAGTGATCTAGGAATCTAGGGATTGTACCCCCACCTTTTTTTGGCAGTCACTGGCATTTCAGCTGATTTCCTAGACTTTAACTATTAAAGCCACAGCAACAGGGAACGATGCTATAAATTTCAAGTCACTTAAAGCCATTGACTCTTCTAACACAATGTAGATGGTATTTTGATTACTTTCTTTCTCCACCCCTCCTTCCAGTTGTTTCTGCAGAAGTGGAAATGACATCTTATGCCCTTTTGACATACACACTCCTAGGAGATGTGGCCTCTGCACTCCCGGTAGTAAAATGGCTTTCACAGCAAAGAAATGCACTTGGAGGATTCTCATCTACTCAGGTGGGCTGCCTGCAAAAAAGGAAGCTTTGTTGCATGCATAATCAACTGTGGAAATCAATTGATTCAGGAATGGTCAATGCACAGTTTCTGTCTAGAGTCTAGGCAGTAACTGTCCATGTCCTGGTAAGAATTAAGGTTTTCCAGTGCTCTTTAACACTTCTTTCTTGGACTGGTAATTTGAAAGGAGCTCAGACTTTGTCCTTACAGATGCCTTTGACAAAAAAATTGAACAAAACCTGCTATTTCTTTTCTTAACTGAATAAATAAGGAAGATTCTGCTACCAGAAACTAATGACTGCACAGCACAGTGCTTGTTAGTAAGTTTACTATGTTCCTGTACTCTGATCCGTAGGACACGTGTGTAGCCCTGCAGGCTCTGGCTGAGTATGCTATTCTTTCTTACGTTGGAGGAGTCAACCTTACCATTTCCTTGGCTTCTACTAATCTAGACTACCAGGAGACATTTGAGCTTAACAAGATGAATAAAAAAGTCCTCCAGACTGCAGTGGTAGGTGCTTTTGTGTTCATGTAGCTGAATTTCTAAAGCAGTCCATGTGAGCTGGGTTCTGAATGACAGCTCAGGTAAGTTCAGAAATGGTAAAAGCACAAGTTAAATGCTGAGATCTTGGAACTTTGTGGGATTTTATGTCTGGCTTCTGAAGCAAAGGAGGCAGCACTCAAAAGGCATTTTTCACCATAACTAATGTCTGATGCTTATTTTGTGCTGCTGCTTGTTTATATCATTGTTAAATGCAGGTGGCTGGAAAGTATAAACTATACTCACTCCACTTCTGCAGTCTCCTTTATAATTAGAAAGTTTGTACAGAATTCATATTCATTTCCATTCTTGTCTCTGTCTTAACTGTGGATTCTCCCCAGATCCCTAGTATTCCAACGGGACTGTTTGTGAGTGCCAAAGGTGAAGGCTGCTGCCTGATGCAGGTAAAGTTGCCATGGGGCTGGAGAAAGTATGTGAGCAGATGGTCTCTGAACTCATAGCCTGTTTGCTATATTTTTAATCCCAGTTTGTTATGAGGAGGAGATTACACTTTGAATTTCTCTCGAAGTAATTATATTACATGGTGTTGCTTTTAACTCATAGAAGTAAATGTGATTGTACCGGGGTGAATTGCTCTGGTGTAGCCCTTACTTATGTGTAACTGTGTTGTGAAGCCTCTTGCCTCTGTGCCCACCATTACCTCTCTCTGAAGAGATGTGGTGTTTATGCTGCTCTTTAGGAAACAGTTGTAGATGCTGTGAAATGTTGGGGTTTAATAACCTGCCCTAATTTGTTTTCCCTCCTTTCTGTTGCAGATTGATGTCACTTACAATGTACCTGATCCCATTGCCAAACCGGCTTTCCAGCTTCTGGTAAACCTGAAGGAGCCAAAGTCAGAGCAGCACCTTCAAGCTCCAAATCCCCTGCAGTCTGTCTCTCCAGATGAGAACCGCCCTGAAGCCCTGCACAGGGAGAGGGCACTGGTGGATGATGATGATCCAGCTTCAGATCAGGACCATCGGGAATACAAAGTCATACTGGAGACATGCACTAGGTAGGAAATTCATGTCCTGCCTCTTTCTCAGAGTCTAGTTTGCTGATCAGCTCATCTATATTGATACACTCACTGATACAGGAAACATACCAAGTTCTTCTGGCTGTATATAACACAAAAGCACTTTCTCAACTGCTTTTCCATTTGCCTAAGTGCTGCAGCTTGTAGTGGGGAGGTAGGCTTACAAAGTCTTGTCAGTCCCTTGAAGATGTCTGTAACTAAGGAGCTTGCCCTGCATCAACACAACCTTTCTGTTGTTGTTTCTGAAACTTCTGCCCTGGGAATTGCTGGAGCAAAGACAGAAATTTGAGAGGAAGCCCAGTCCAAGGAGATTGATTGCTTGGAAAGAAAACAGAAGCAAATGAAATACTCCCTTTCATTCCCTTCTTATAATGATGCTCTTTTAACTCCTTCATCATCTTATTTGGGCAATGCAAAGAGAGGAGTGTGTCTAAGGATGACAACTGAAATATTTTGAGCTTCATGCTGTTCTTCAGAATGTGATTAAGTGTTGTCATGCTCTTTGAAGTCCTTGGTACGCTTTCAAGGACTGAAAGAGAAAACTGGATGGGAAGTAGAAGGCTGAAATATCTAGTAGAATAGGGAAAATGCAGATAAAGGGCTATTATGGGATTTTTTTTAGTGTGGTGCATGGAGTTTGACTGAGATTAAGAAGGTTTAATGTCTCTAGGAAACTGTCAGCCCTGAGCTGTCTTACACAAAGCCAACTGGAGCTGTCCACAGCCCATCCTATGCTACTGTGTGCATATGGGCTGGGGTGTGGTGTTACACCCAGGCTGGCTCCCTGCAGTGCTTTGGAGAGCTCACACCCACTCCTGGCTGTGAGGGCCTCAAAGTAGCCCTGAGGAGCCAGTTCAGCCCTGGCAGATTTGGTGCTGAAAGCTGTGTACTGCGTTTTCTCTATGATGGGCATGAGCCAAAAAGCCCTCCTGGGTCCAAGCTCGTGCTCTTTTGTGGTGCAAGTAAACAGTGAAAAGGTAAATTGCCAAGGAGGGATAGTTCAGAGCTGACTATATGTGAATGCAGAGAAAAGGAACATTGTTCTGGAATCAGCAGGAGCTTCTTTGTACCTTGTAGACTCCTCTGCCGTGCTGCAAGAAGTAGAAATCTTTTTGCAGTGGCCCAAATATACTTTTCCCTTCCTGTGTTGTTTTTCTTTAGTGACAAGAAGTCTGAATTGCAGTAGGTTTGGAACTCTCCATTGGTATTATAGAGGACAATACAGGCAGTGAATTCTTTTAACAGTAGTAACGTGAGCGTGCGTTCACTGACTCAGTAGCAAAGTGTCAGTTCCATGCTGGAGGGAAATAGCCATTTCCATAACTCCAGAGTTGAATGACTCTGTCTGGAATTGGGAAGTAACATTACTCTTCCACCACAGTCCATTTACAGCCCTTTGCTTAGGAAAGAACAGAAGTGTTTTCTATTCCAAGGGGTTATTTCCTTTTTTACCAAGTGCATTTTCTCAGTGAGTAATTGAAAAATAAGTCAAGCAGCCCCACAGGAGACTACATCCTCCCTTGTGCTTTTCTGCTTCTATTTGCCTGGACATCTGCATCTCTGACTCCTGCGAGTTGTGCTTAATTGTTGTTGCATAAAAGCAGAAAAGAGGATTTTGTAAAACCAAGTAGACCGTGGCTTTCAAGAAGTGCTTCAGAGAAGAGCAGATCCTTTCAATATTTTCCTTTGAAGTTTGTTTCAGTTGTTCATGTCCCATTTATTATCTTGATGCTGACTTTGTTTCCATTCTTCTTCTCTTCTCATTGGAAGATGGCTGCATTCTGGATCTTCTAACATGGCTGTCCTGGAAGTGCCATTGTTCTCAGGGTTTCGTGCAGACATTGAGAGCTTAGAGCAGGTAAGATGTTGTAGTGAGTGCAAGGCATGACCGTGGGCCAGCATCTGGCTCCCTCACTGGTATGGATTCCCTTTGGGGAGCAGTGGAAGCAAATGCCACTGAATGTCAGAGGACTGACTAAAAAGATGCAATTACAACTGGGGGGGCAGGAGATTTCAGATGGCAAAATATTTATCTGAAAGCAGTAAACAGATGCTCTGAGCAACATTATCAAATGTAGCAAACATGGCCAAATGCAGGTTTGTTACTGAGCCTAGTGCACAGTAATTAAACAAGACCCATTGGAAAATGCTGAAGTGAAAATGTGATCTAACAGGAGCTGTTTATGACTTCTAAGTGAGCTGTGTTATCTCCAACATCTGGATTCCATTTCTTTGGAGGCTCTGTGTCTTGGAATTTTTTGCCCTTTTTTTTCTCCTCTTCTGGGAGAACATCATGTTTATTGCGACCCAAACTGAGGTGGAGAGAGTGTGCCTCATACCCAGTCAGCCCTCTAGGGGACAGAGGGCTGTATCTTTAGTTGGGCTTTAGATTTTGTGGAAGTATTACAGTGTAGCTGGTGGGGTTCATGGTGCAAATAGTCTTTAATTGAACTGAATTAGAGAGGTGTAAAATATTTGCATCCTTGAGAACTAGTAGGAGCTAAAAAAGCATTTTATTTCCCAGGGATCTCTTCTGTTATAAACTTCATCATCCTGGGATGGGGGAGGAATTAGTGGAAAAAATATTAAAGTAGAATTGTACTGAAGACCAGGCAGTGTAATTTGACATCCTAATTCTAGGAAAAGTGCACATTGTTTTGTCTTCTCTAGGATTTCACTTGATTTGGGTCATTCCTAATCTAGACACCACTGCAATTGCTTGGAGAAAATGAGATTGATATGTTCCTCTTCAGGGATGTACAATCCATGTCACAAGGGCTGTCACTGAAGCCAGAGAAATCTGTGTATTAGTCCCTGAGAAAAGAATTGCATCTTTTCTGCATTAGGAAGCTGTGCTGGAATACTTGTATAGAGAGATGTGTGGTGATCAGATATGAAATTTTTCCCATATAGAGAAATATCAAATCACTTTGCATGTTTTCAAATGCATGCTTGTAAAACTTATCCCTTTTTTATTTGCCTGTTAACCTTTGAGTCTGATGTTCTCTCTCACATGCATCAAATGGTGCAACAAACTGAATATGGCCATCCAAATGAGGCAGGACCAGCAGTATCCCTGTGGTAAGAGAAAGGAGGAAAATTAGGTGAGGGTTTGGGTAGTGGCCTTTGGTTACTATTTGACCTCCTGCCCAAGGCATTCGAGTGACAGTTGTTTGTTCTGCTTTCAAATAAGTTCTTTTTCATAATAATTTACGCCAATAATGGCAGAAAAAATATGGATGGAAACCTGGCTTAGGACCAGAGAATTCAAAATGGGACAGTAAGAGAACAACAGAATATCTTTATGGTGTTAAGCCCATGGAATGGTTTATCAGCAGAGGGAAAGAGTGGGAAGGGAAGACCAGAAAAATTGTTGGGTTAAGTAATAAATCCCTGTACTCCATGTTTTTCCTGAAATGGACTAAGATATTACAGAAACAGGAGCTCCCATTGCCCAGGCTCTACCAGGTGAATATTTCCTTTACCACTTTCAGTGAGGAGCACAGTTTAGAGGCTGAGAGTCCTGAAAAGCTCCCATGTGCTCTTGTGGTGCTGCTGCACAAGGGTTATTCTCTAAGCTGAAAGAGCTCTCCAGCACATTTTCTCTAGCACTAAGCAGATCAATTGGTTGTGCTTTCCCTTGTGGCATCTGGTTGCCTGTCTGAAACCCATGTTTCTGCTTTTATGGGTACAGAAGCAACAGAATCCCAGTGTAGCCCCATCTGCTAGGAGCTCTGGGCGTGGAATAGGAGGTGGTTTGTTTTCCTTTCTTCCCCTGTCTTAATGGGAAAAGGAGCCAAATCTCTTAACTGTAAGACTGAGCTCCTGCAGTCCAGAGCTGATCCAAGTTAAGTCCTTGCAAGTCTCAGAAGGATGTCAGCTACTTCATACAATGCATGAAGACGCAGACACAATCCCTATGATTTCTTCATGGCTGTCAAGCGCGTATCCAAATCATGCTGACAAAAACGGAATTCTGCTGAAAACCCGCTGCTAGTTTTGGGATGTATTTTGGACACCGCCTCCAGCAGAGGCGAGCCCTGGCTTTCCCACTGCTGCATTTCCTTGCTAGCCCAACCTTTCCCTCTCCTCCTGGTGAGGAGGGGCAGGGCTGTAAATCACTTTGCCTCGCCTGTTGTTTGCCCTCACAAGGGAGCAGTGTGCACGGAGAGGACCCCCGCGCAGCGCCGGGGCAGTGATGGTTAATGAATGCTCTGTTGAGGGCAGCCCCTCTGGCTGTGCAGCCACAAATCCTTCTAATAATGCTGGGTGTCGACAAGGTCAGGAGGTCACCACAGGCTGGTATATATCAAGCTTCACCAGAAAAATGCAACTTTAGCTGAGCTGAGCATTTCCCGATGGCGCCAGCCTCTCCAAGCCCTCATAAAAGGACTGTCTGCAGCCATCTACTGCTGAGTAATAACAGCCACCATCAGGCCCCTAAAATTATAAGGACAAATTAAATTGGCCCTTTCCATATTGTGTGGTACCTAAACACATGTTCCTTTGCTTGTTACAGTAATAGCAGGAAGCTGTGTGCAGGGTTTTACAAGTAAAAGCAGTATGCTGAACAAATTCACAGTTAAAGCTGTTGGTAACAGGTTTGGGTAAATTTCACTAGAAATACTTTTTGCTTCGTGTCATTCTTTCTAATACATCATCATAATAATGCTTTGTTCTCCTTTCCACAGAGTGTTTGTTCTGAGATCTCAAAATCACTTGGGATCATTAATGAAAAACAAGGAGGTGTTATCCCGATGTCCCACATGGGGCTGACAGAGAGGTTAAAGTAATAGGACCGTTTGGAGAATAGAGTTTAGGTATCTGATCTGGTCCTTCCCCTACTCCCTGAACTGGGATTAAAACACAAAAGTCCATCATCCTCCTCACCCTCTGGATGAAATGTTTTTCACATGATAGATGTATTCTGAGTACAGTTTATCAAAACAGTAATGATTGATTGACTGATCAAGTACATACAGCATCATAGTCCTTACAGTACCGATATGTTAGTATTCCAAATAGGAGTTACATAGGGGTAATTCTTTCAGAAAGCTTCAAATAAGACTTTGTAGCATTTACATTTTGGTGGTGATTCATTGGCTTTCTGTATGAGGAAGGTAGTTACTAGATTCTTGAGGTGGTAGAGTTAATTCCATGGATGAGGGCCCTTGCGCTTGCCTCTGAAGACCATGATCATGATACAAACATAGCCCTGGTGTAAGCAGGAGGAGTTGAGTTAGAGTATTTTTACAAGTGGCTCTGTTAGATATGGGGCAGTAGCACCCCAGATATGGGAAGTATTCTTAGCTTGTGTTCTGATACTTAGATAAATCCCAGTAAATCACAAGCAGAACAGGCAATCTGTAGGCCTGACGGGCACAATACAAATTACAAATCCCTGGGCCTCAAAGGGAGAGAAGATGAGTAG
Source organism: Loriculus beryllinus (assembly GCA_039877255.1). Taxonomy (NCBI): domain Eukaryota; kingdom Metazoa; phylum Chordata; class Aves; order Psittaciformes; family Psittacidae; genus Loriculus; species Loriculus beryllinus. The sequence goes on along the minus strand of JBCJKH010047881.1, from coordinate 32,360 downwards.
CGAAAGCCTGGCCTGACCCCCTTCTTCAAGAGGATGCCAAAGGCTCTTTCAAATGGCTGCTCTTTTCAAATGTAAGGATTAATTTTCCTGGCAGAAGAATGTTTTGGATATTTGAGCTGGTGGGCGGAGCTTTAATGTACCCAAGTGTGATCCAGCAGCATCCTTCCCTGGTGCTCTGAAGGAGTGTAAAGAGGAGACTTTATTGAGTGTTTGGAGTCTCTGAGGTCTTGCTTGAGCCTTGGTACTGAAAGCAGTCATGGAACTATTCAATTAGATCATGTATGAGGTGTCAGGCATAGTCTGAAGGAGATAAGTGCACCAGGAAGAACTCTAAGCATTAAGCACCTTGCAAGCATTCCTCATCAGGTCACAGAAAAGAACACAAATGCCTTTTTCCTCAGTTGTATGACAGCAATTGCAGTCCCCTCTGCATTTCCCCTCTCTTACTGAAACATAATTTTCCAGCAGAAGAAATCTGTGGGGTTTAGTGTCTGATCAGTTTTCTCGGCAACCTAAAATCATTCTTATTCTCTGATTTCAACCTGTTCTCTATAAAATGAAACTAAACTTGTTAATTTTTTTCCCTCACTCCCAGTTATTAATGAACAAGCAAATTGGGTTAAAGCGATACGAAGTGGATGGAAGAAAAGTCCTTTTTTATTTTGATGAGGTAATGACTTGGTTTCTTATAGTTATACTGCCTTTCCAGGCACAGGTACAGTGTATTGGTGTTGATGGTCCCTCACAGATGAGGATTATCATGCAGCTTTAACTGGCCAGTTGCTTGAGCCTCTGTTGAGGCAGGTAGCTGCTGTGAGTTTGGTTGGAAACCAAAGCATAAAAAAGGCAGGTGATAGCTTCGGCCCATAGAGAATTTGTGGGCAGATATCACTTAGGTTTTGCCTCAAAATAATCTCACCTTTAGGTACAACTATCATTGCTAAAAGGGCAGAGTGAAAATGCGGTCTAATTTAGACCTCACAGCACATACCTGAGAGTGGAAGATGAGACCTCTCTTGGCTTGGTCATCAGCAGTAAAGTGTTAGCTCATTGAATTAGCAAGCTGACTGGTGACAGGAGTGGTGTTAGGTAATAACAGCTTGAGATTCAGCTTTGCCATTGTTGTATGGCAAGTATGTGCTTTAAGGGTTAGCAAAGTATCGTGTTTTAGTTCACCCTGTTTGCCTTTTACTCATCTTTGTCTCTATACCTTGCATTGGAAGTGTCTTCCCTCTTCCCAGGTGTCCAGTACAGTGTGTTACATTAGGGGCAAATGCTACACTTGTTTGTCTCTCTCTTCACTTGAAGTGCAGGTTTTGTTACAGAGTCTTTCACATGATTTCATACAGATTCCTAGCCAGTGCATGACCTGCGTGAAGTTCCAAGCTTTCAGAGAGCATATAGTTGGGAAAACAGCTCCTGTTCCTATCAAAGTGTATGATTACTATGAACCAGGTAGGTGGCTATTTTTCTTTAATGTTTGGCAGCATTACGCCTTTAGGCATAAGGCTCACTTGTGACCTCTCATTCTTGCTGGCCTGCAGCTTTTGAAGCAACTCGTTTCTACAACGTGAGTGAAAATAGTCCCTTGGCTCGGGAACTCTGTGATGGACCAACATGCAATGAGGTGGAAAGCTCAGCTAGCCAATGGATTGGTAAGTTGTGTCAAAGCCAAGCAGATTTTAGGAAAAATAGAGCCCACAAACATATTTCCCAGGAGTTCAGAACTTGAAATACTATTTAGTAAAAAGCTCTATTTCAATAACTGTGTTAGTGGAGGTTTTACAAAACTTGTGGCATAGCAGCAGTGTTAAACTTCTGACAGCCCAACAGGCCGGCGTGCTCTGCTCTCTAGTCACCACAGTGGCTGTTATTTGCTTCAGAGGCAAGATATAAGGTGTAATTCTGGAAGTACCTGCACAAGATGAGACATTAATAAACATAAAGGTAAAAACCCTTTAAAATGCAATTTGGTTTTCTCTCTTTAAAATACCTTGCAATAGAGTTCCACAATGGAACAGCTTCACACACCAGTGAAAGGAATAACCTTCCCCTAAACCTCTTCTGTCCTCTGTGCCATACAAAATAGTTGCTTCATCCTGTACCTGAAATGTGCTGCGATATGGTTGCTTCAGAAAGGCAATAGACCTTTTAATTCTACCAAATTTGTAAATTACTATGAGATGTTTCTGTTTGCTTTCCAGGCTTTGTTCACTCTGGGCCATGCAATAACATTTTTGGCTGCTTGGAGGATGAGTATTTTGAGCAGTGCATGTGTTCGCGAGACTGTGGCTATGATGGGGAGCCTGTGTGTGGATCAGATGGGCAGATTTACCCCAATCATTGCCAGATGGAAGTAGCATCCTGCAGGAATAATACAAGGATAGAACAGATGCCCATGTCTCAATGTTCTGCCTGTAAGTTTCACTTGGTTCCCTTTTCTGTTATGATCTAATTGCAAACCACCACAAATCCTCATCTAAGCAAATAATGACATACGTGTGATAAAGAAAAGAGGAAAATTCAAAGGCTGTGTATTATTTTGCCATTCATACTGCAGGAGATTAAGTTATAAGATGCATCTGCCTTTCCACTTAGCTCAAAATAACTGGTTTTCTGTCCTTGTGAATGCATGTTTTGCCAAGCTGAATGAGCTCCAGAGAAAAGTAGTGAATAATACGAATAATGCTAATAAATGAAATGTATAATCTAGATAAAAGACATCTCTGAAATGTAACATTCTTTGGAGATCCTGCATGGGCTTTCAAGATGTGCAGTGTAGTAACTCAAGGAAGAGTGCATACCACTTAATTAACACATTTTATGATTGATGCTTTGCTTTTATTTATAGCCAAGAATTTGCCAGAAGAAAGGGACACACATTCCCACCCAGCTGAGCAGCCCAGCGTCCAACAAGCTCCAACAGGTAATAACAGACCTTTGCATTTATCCAAAGCCTTTTTGTTTAGCAAGGTTAAAGCTTATCTTATCCCTGTGTAAAAGTGCGTATGGCTCTCGAGCACATTTAAGTAAAGATGGTGAACTTCTGCAGCTTTTAGAACAGACAGAACATTCAGAAATCAGAAAAAATGAAGAGGTCCAGGAAACTTAGGATGATCACTGTTCAACAGCAGATTAGGTCTTCTAGTCCTTTTCTCTTCTGGGGATCTTGGAGAATTTAGGTAATTGTTCATAGCAGTGGGCAAGGGACCCTCCTATTTTCTCCGCCTTCTTAAGTTTGAACAGCGCACATGCCTCTGAGTTTTTCTTCAATAGGAAGCTGGAAAGATCCCATTTAAAACCAGGCTGATGTAATGTGTTTCAACAAACAACTGAACAGAACATGACAGCAGACCAAACCATTGCAAGAACTAGAATCCAGGTGGATTAACTTTGTAGCAGTTCTGTGCAAAACTTGAGCTGGCAGTCTTGATTCTCTCAGAGCTGGTCCTGGGAATAAAGGGCCTTAGTGAGCAAAAATGTTAAGGTCAATAGATGGAGTAGCCAGGAATTTGGCTGCTTATTTTATTTGGTGCTTATATTCATGCACTTTTTTCCAAGACTCATGTTGAACTTGCTCATGGCTCACAATAAATCTCACCAAGAAGCAGTGGAGGGTCAATAGAAAAGTTTGTTTCGTGCTGTTTCTAGTAAATAAACTGGATTAGATTTTTCCTGGCTGCTTTCCACTCATTAATTTTCCCCTGGTCTCTAACTCTCCTGACAAACTGTTAAACAACTTAATTCTTGAGAAGACTCAGTCCCTTCTCGTGTCCTTGTCAAGCACCAGAGCTCACATTAGCATGTGTCCAACAGGAGGCACCATTTTGTTCTTTTCTCCTCTGCTGTACAGAGGTTGATGGACTTGCTAAGGTGTAAAAGCACAGTGAATATTCCATTGTAACTATTTCTATAGGTCATTCAATCTCACAGTGTTTAATGTCTCTCCTGTTTTCCCTCCCTTTTTAATGGACTTACTGTGACTGTATATGAGTATCTCTCTCTGTCAGATTCCTGACTGTTGGAATAGCTGAGATGAATGCTAGTTGCCTTTTATTCTGTGCAAATGTACTCAGCATGGAAACTGTTTACAATCTGAACCCTGTAAAGCAGCATTCCCAAAGTGCTCTGTAGGGCACTGCTGGCATGTGAGGCCATAGCAAGTGTTTCGCTGCTGGGCTACAAAATGGGACTGCAATTATATTATATTCAAAGAAAAAAAGGATAGTAAAAATATGGTTACCTGGGAAAAAACTTGTGGAACTTGACAGTAATCCCCAATCCAAACCTTTTCAGAACAGTGTTTCTCAGTCTGCATCAAAGTGTCTAAGGAAAATAACCCCCAGTCTCTGTTGGAAACAGGCAATAGCAAGGTTGGCTCAGGAGGTTATCAATAAGAGCAAAAAAGGAAATTCCGAGTTTTGTTTTAGTGTGTGTGTGTGGCACTTTTATCCAGATATTAGGTTAACAAACGTGGATGCCATAAGGGTATATTTGTCAAAGCACAATCATTTAAAGCTGCCTTTGTTCTAGGATCTGTGCGGGTTCAAGTTGGGAGTCTCCTGGAAGGCAGATCCTGAACTGAGCTGTCTGAGCAGCAGGGGCAGAGGGAGCATTCAGAAATTAAACCTGACTAAATCCTGCATCAGGAAAAGTGCCCAGCATGTGATTTTCATTAATCCTCTGGGCTCCTCTCAGGTCAACCACACGGTACATGAATCAAAGTTGAACAAATGAATGAATCCCTCCTGTACACGGGTCTCCTTTGGACTCACTGGTTTGTTAGCACTGAAGCATGTGATTGGTTTAAGTCTGCTCAGGTGCTCTGGGTTTCCAGTGCAAGTTCTGATGAGCCATGTCCAAATCTGTCATTTCCTAAAAGGATGCAAAGCTCCAGGAGCCGAATCAAGCTTAGGGCATGTTGGTGAAACTGCCTCAGTGGGTTAATCTTCAGGAAACAGTGTTTTCTTGGAGGAGCGCGTGGTGTTTGTATTGTCTGAAATCCTTCTGTATTTGCCATATGACTTGTGCAGGCTTAGCTTGGTTTGATGGATGCTTTCATTGTTAGTTCTTGCCTCTGTTACCCCAGCAATGGAAACAATGAGAGCCAGCTTTCTTCCAGCAAACAGTGGGGAACTTCTTCATGGGTTCAGGCTCACCCTGGCAAATGCAGCCTTGCAGTGTAGTTCACACACCAGTGAGTTTGCTAGAGTAAACAACAGCTTTTGAGTGATGCTATTTGAAGTAAGCAATTGTATAGATGTGGTACTGAAAAAACAGGATGTAGTGCTGCTTTTAGAACCTAGCTACGTCAAAGCATTTTAAAATGCTTTTCAGCAGTCTGCAGCAGATGTTGCAGCAGAATGGCTGAGGTTTGATCTTAAAACTAGTTTTTGGGTACATCCTCTTTGCATCTTCAGAAGTGTTATCTTGATTGAGAGAGAAGTGTGCAGGATGATGGGACTCAGCTGAAACAGCTTACGTCTGAATGCCCTTCCTCAGCTCTTCTTTGTCACTGGTGAATTACTGAGACTGAGAGGGATGGGAACAGGGTTTTGATTAGTAGCATGGGACCCACCTCTGCCTCTAAGCATTGAAGCTTTGCTAATACACTCTCACAGCCTGTTGCAGTCATATTTGTTTGGAATGAAAGCTCCTGGAGGAGGATGTTGGTTGGTAATAGGAGTATCAGTATCTTGAGTGCCTTTTTCTGTGGCTTTCCTAAGATCATGGTCACACTAGCCTACAAAAATGTGGATGGATTTCAGAGCTTCAGGAATCCTCAGTAGCTCCGATACCATATCTCTGAATTGGTGCTTCGATTGCTTCCAGAGATCATTAACACTCTTCTGAAACTGCCTAAATCTTCTCTGCTTAAAATGCTAAATGTATAAACAGTGATATTGAAAGACAGTTACGTTGATATCATGGTGGTGATGTGATTCTACAAGTATCTGATGGAAAAGCAGTGCTTGGTGGTGTTGGTGCTGCTGGGGTGTTGCATTCTGAGCAGGCAGAACCACCAGCTCCCAGCTGAAGCCACATTGTTTACACAGTTCTGCTTTAGCCACTGGCAGGGCCAGAGGCCGGAGGAAAGTTCCAGGTGGAGTTAGGATGCTTTTATTTATTTAAAAGGAAAAAAAAGAACTGAAAGGCCATCCCCCATCACTGGCTCCTAACAGGAACATCAAGTGAACTCTGCTCCAGGTGGAGTCCTCTCCCCACACTCCCTGGCAGGCGCATTATTCACAGGCGGCTGCTCTTTGAGGGTTGATTGAACTTGGCCATGGGCCCTTTTTCCTTTCACCCCATCGGTGTTCAGCAAACATTGGCTTAGGCACAAACATTTAGGCGTGGGGGAATGGTTTGTATGCAATGGGAAATGTCGGCCTTTCATCTTTGCTTTGACTCCAATGCTGCATTCCTGGGAAGAGTGAGGTCTGTGATGTTAATTCTGTCCCTGGTGGACAGCAATCATCCATTCATAGAACATGCTCATGATCTGGCAGGTTCACACATGGAAAAGGCCAAGAAGGAGTGAACACAGAGACTGACTCTGCTTTCAGGCAAGTGTTCCCTGGCCTAGGTCTGAGCCTGTTGCTGGGAGGATGTGGGAGGCAACAGGGAAGAGCCTTCAGATATTTCATTTCTAGAGAACAAACATTTTCAAAGGCTTTGATGAGTGTTCTTCTTAAAGAAAGCCAACTTTGCAGGGGGGAGAAGGGGGGCTTTTCCTCCCTGCAAGAACTGTGTTTCAGTCGTTGCTTTGGTTTGGATTAGAGCAGGTATACTGAAAGCAAACGGAAAGATGGACAGATGAGCTGACTCAAGGAACAGTTTAGAAAACAGGGACCTATTGATATTCCTAGAAGTTTTATGTTGCAGTATTGCTCTCTGGACACCCAACCAGAGAGCACAGCCTGGTTTGAGTGGTACCATGTGAGAGACCTGCCAGTGTCTTAGTATAGACTGGAGTGAATCCAAGGAGGATAAATACCTCCTTCTGCCTGTGA
>JBCJKH010047881.1:9157-20374 GCA_039877255.1 Loriculus beryllinus | reverse complement strand
GGCTGACATTACAATGGTGTTCCTTACTAATCAAGCCACAAATGGAACTGATAGAAAAGCCAGTGTTCTGTATTCTCTTGACAGAGTATTTTCGTTCAGGAGAGCACCTTTCCCACAGGTACCTCCTAATATTATTGGTATGTTCAGAAATCTGGTTTTGCAAATGCCTGTTCTTTTTCAGTTCTAGGTAAAGGGAATATGCATTTAAGGACAGCAAGCAAGTCAGGAGCAGAAAAAGAGATCCAACACAGTTAGCAATCAGCATGCAAGATGCATTAAGAAACACACACCTAGGTGTAGTGGTAAGAGTATCCCGGCAATATGTGACCAGAAATGGTTCATGAAGTGTTCACAGTAACAGATCTATATGTATTCAGCAGTCCACATCTTGTCTGGACTTCACGTCTCTCAAAGAATCCCGAGGCCCAGGTTTATTCAGCCTTAGCTATGCAGACAGGGGAAAGGACTTGTCTCCTGGGAAATACTGCTCACTGCTCTGGATGAAACTTGTGGAATCCCACCTTTGTCTTCATCTCATCCCCACTGTATGTTATGAGTGCCTTGGGAGCAAGGAGCTGGGTTGGAGGCTTACACCAGTGAATCTTTGGAACTTTTTGGAGGGAGTGTTTCCTTGGAGGTTTTTAGGGATGTGGTGTTTTGTTTCTTGTGACTGAAGAACTTTCTTCTCACCTTATCTCGGAACTCTTCGGAAACGTAGTAGTAGACAAAGGGATCAGCGCAGCTGTTGAAGGTACTGATGGCCAGGCTTATCATGTAGCTGATATACAGGTTGCCATAGTGCTTGGAGTCATAGCTAGAGTAATGCACAAGGAGGAGAACGTTGCTGGGTGTGTAGAAGGCCACAAGTGTGAACAGCACAAGAGCTGTGAGCTTCATTGAGTAGGAATAGCGCTTCCCACTGTGCAGGAGGGCTCGAAGCACTGAGCAGTAGCTGAACAGCATCACCACCAGTGGAGCAAGGAACGCGCAGGCAATCAGGCAGATAAAGTAGTAGAAATAATACCTGTCATCCTCATGCCTCGGGAGAACATCGTGGCAGAGAGTGACATCAGCTCCATACAGGGGATACGACTGCTGCTGCAGTGTCAGGGGCAGGGTGAGAACAGCAGCACAGAACCAGATGGCAGTGCAGGTGCAGACAGCAAAGGCAGGGGTGCGGAAAGAGCGTGAGAAGAAAGGATGCACCACAGCCAGGTACCGATCGACGCTGATGCATGTGAGCAGCAGCACTGAGCAGTACATGTTGCCGTAGAAGAAAGCAGTGGTGAGCCGGCACAGGCCTTCCCCAAAGGGCCAGTTGTTCCCCATGAAATAGTAGACAATCTTGAAGGGCAGCACCAATACGAGCAACAGATCTGCTGCAGCCAAGTTCATCAGAAAGACAGTGGAGGTCAACTTCTCAGCCCTGGTGGCCAGCACCCACAGGGCCAGCCCGTTTGAAGGCAGCCCCACAAGGAAGATGAGGGTGTAGAGGCAGGGGATGAGCCGCACGGTGACCACGCTGCCTAGCTGAGAGCGTGTGGCCTCGTGTATCAGCAGGTAGGTGACGTTGTTGATGGTTGCCTTTTCCCCAGGGATGGCTCGGGGACAAGGTGTGATCTCTGGTGTTGTTACCTGCTCACTGGTGCTATTCTGAGAGTAATCTGTTGGAGAGATGCAGTCTGTGAGCTGCTGGTTGTGCAGTCGCCCTCGTACTTTGCAGAGTATACAAAATGCTTCCTCTAAAGGCTATGGATTTGGGGTCCCTGGAAGTGGGAGCTCTCTGAGGAATGCTGGTGGGAAGAAGTAGGTGTGCAGGAGCAACCACCAGCAGCCTTAAAGCTGAGAAGTTACACAGATCCTCTGCTGCGCAGTTTCCCACTGCTCTGAGTGATTGCAGTGTTGTACCCCCGTCAGCAGACCTGGGAAACCAGGGAGCAATTCCTCTGCCCAGCTTTCAAAAGAATCCCAAGATCTGGGGCCATGCCAGGGTAAAGTCATGGCTGTGGGAATCTAACTTTTAGCTCAAGAATTTGGGTTCAAGTGCTCTGGTTTATGTCTTTAATTTTTCCTGCTAGTTTCTTTCACCCATTTCTTTCTCTTCCATTACACCTATTACCTCCTGCTTCAAGCAGAGTATGCACAAAGCTCAATTAGAGTGTCTTCCCATGTGGACTCATTAAAAAATGAGTTTTCTGGGGTCTTATAAAGGTACCAAGCATTCAGTACTTGAAGAAGCAGCAAATTTCCACCCAAAGATATGTACTCACCATCGTAATCTGAAAAGGCCAGGCAGAGTCCCCAGAGGGCACAGCACAGCAGCAGCCTGTGGGGCAGCCATCCATTCCCAAAGGTCTCCATGCTGGTGCAGGATCCAGTAGTGCCCTGCTGTGCTCAGAGCCGTGTGGGAAAGGCAGGATTAGTGACCCTGCTTACGCATTTCCTTCTGCTGGTCCTTAACTCAAGGAAGCACCGGGCTGATCCCATGAAGGATGAGGTATTTGGGGGGCTGTCACGACATGCAGAGCGTGTGCTGCCCAAGCAGCCACTTCAGCATCAGACGTGGGCCTGGGAGGGGCATCTGTATCCAGATCCAAAGGATATTGAGGCTGCACTTCATCATCAGAGCCAGATGAGAGCTCGAGTGACTCATTTGGGCCTCCTTCCTGCACCAGAATATGCCTAGAAATAACAATGTGGTCAGATTTGATGCTGTCTAAATTCGGTTTAGAGCATAAATGGAACCCACACACCTCTGACCTCCTGTGTCTGTCCACCCAGAGAGACTCAAGTGCCTCTGCATGATATCCGAGGTCTTTCCCCACACTCAGATTCAGAATGCTTTCTGGAAGTGCAAACTGGGAGGGTATCAGCTCTCACAGAGACATAAATGAAGTGCAGAAGAGCTGCAGATCTATTCAAACCTCACCAGCTCCCAGGGATTACACTGGGTGCTTGCAGCCCCATATCATGGCAATTAAAGGGTTTTAGTGTCTTGCACCCGTATCATGGCAATTAAAGGATTTTAGTGCCTTGCAGCCCCTACATCAGGCTCAGCCTTCCTGAGTTCTCTTGGTTCTGCTCCTGCTCCCTGGAGGCAAAGCTCCTGCACCTTCCCTCTTGGTTTCATTACAGAGGTTGATTAAAAGTCCTGTGGGTTGGAGCTATTTGCATTTGAAAGAATCAGCACCAGCCTGGAGCACTATAACATGGGAATGAGGAGTGCCAAGAACCCCCCTCAGCTCCCTGGAGACACTGGGCTTCCGCTGATAAACTACCAGGAATAGGGAGAGCTGCTGCTTCCAGCAGGAAAGGGGCCTGCCAAGGGTGCACAGGAAGCCTCTGCTGTTGGGTAGATAATGTTGAGCTGCAGCCACTTTAGCCCAAGAAGAGCTGGGTTTTTCCAGAGATATGCAGCCTCCACCCAGCAAACCTTTGCTGCTTGGTCGCCCCAATTCTTAATTCCTGGAGAGTACAAGTCTCTCCCATGCTCTGCCTCACACAGCGTTGCTGGGAACATCCCAAATCCCCTCCCTTGGCTTGTGTCCGAGTCCCAGGGTGACCACATCCCACTGATTGGGGAGGTCACTGGGGCCAGGAGGTCATAGCTTGAGAGGCTGCTGGGTTTCAGGCTCTCCAGTCCCTGCCTGGCTCTGCAAGGGAGTAAAGACAGAAGCTGGAGCCCGGGCAGTAGGAACTGTAAATCTGGCTTGGCAACCTGAGGAGCAGTTCGTTTCATTCTCCTCAGCTTATGAATGGCCTCTTCTGTGAAGGCTGCAAATCTGAGCCTGGCTGCTGTTTGATGAGATTCTTCTATTCCAAGGAGAAAATGATCCTATTTCCTTTGCTTTCACCGTATTCCCACATCCTTGTGCCGAGCGTGTCGAGAGGTGGAGTTCCACTGGCAGGGACAGGGAAGATGCAATATTAGATGTTTTGCTTTTGTGATTCTCTCAGGATTTATGAACCATTACAGAATGACTCGTGGCCACATATTTTCCATGCCTCAGCCAGGATCCTTTCCATTCTGTATATGCAGAAAATTAGACTTAATCAGGTTCAGATAGGGTGCAAATCACAGCCCTGCTTCCTATAGCCAGGTCTCTGGAGTGGAGCAGAGAGAGGTTACTCGTTGCTGTGTCCTTCATTTTTCAGATGCTGTGTGATCTTTAGTGACTGCTGTAGATGCAGAACAGCTTGCTTGAGGATTCTGATGCCAGAGGTTTGTCATGCCTTGTTAATATCCCTTGAAGTCGTGTGATCCCTGCCCTGTGGGGTAACAGTTTGGTTTTCAAGTAATTAATTGTGCAATAGTTCATTTCCTGGGAGAAGGAGCTCTTTTATTCCGTGGCTCTGATCCCAAAAGATCCCACTGCTGGAGAACCGGGCTTTGAAAGCTCAGAGGGAGGGTGCAAACACCACCTCGCCCATCCCATGCATCTTTAAGGCTTGGAAGAGCAACCTGTAGAAGGCAAATAAAGGGTTTGCTATTTCTGCTCTGTCCTAGCAGCTCCAGAGAGTTTTCAGTTGCAAGCTCAAGGTGTGAAGGCAGGAACCTTGGTGCAGCCAATGCCTGCCCCACGCTGAGCTCATGTTTAATGCAGCCATGAGCTGACCACAGGCAGCAGCTCTGCCCCAGCACCAGCAACGTGCCACGTTTCCAGCAGTGTCAGCACAACCTCACATTTTCCATGGGTACAGGGCTGGCCCTGCCCTCCCAAACTGGTGCAGCACAGAAACCTTCCACCGGTGACTGAGAGAGAAATGACGGCCTTTGGAGCAGGATTCCCAGGTAGAATACTTTTTGGGAGACAAGTTTTTTCCAGACTTACCCTTCTGCTAGCTTGCAGTTTTATTGGCATCACTGCAACCCAGTGGATGTTCTGGAATAGCTTTTTCTGGTCCTTTCTCAGCAATGTAATGACACTGGCATAGGGACTACCTTGCATGAATCAGGCACCATCATCCCTTTTCAGCACTGGGTCTCACTGGATTCATCTTTCAGCAAGTGTGTAGTTCAGAATTGTTAGACTTTAATTTAGTCTTTAATTATGATGGGTGGGATGTGAAGGTAACTGTGGGTTCACTGAGTTACTTAGTTCTAATCCAGAGGAATGGCTTAAGTGGGAAGGAAAACTGAACTCATTTACATGTACTTCCAGACCACCTCTGCCTGGTTCACAGCTCTTTGTGCATCACTGTAACACAGAAAAGTGAGACAGGAAGGCCCTGCCATATCAGATCCTGGCTGCAGGTACTCCCTTGAGCAATTCTTAATTTAATGTATTAAACCATTAATTCTTATTCCATTCTACAAACCTGAAAGCCATTTTTAAGCTGTCGTTCCTTGTCCTTGCCAAAGCTGTCCACTTGCTGAGACCTCCAACTGCTCGAGGGTGATGTCAGCTCTGGCTGTCCCTTCTCTTGAGCACAGGGCATGTCCTCTTTGTGAGCAGCCCAAGATCTCAGCAAGAAGACTTGTATGAAGTGCACTGTGTCCTCCAAGGCACCACGGCCATCATTTTAATCAGACTATCCCATGCAATGTATGCATCAGGGGATTGGTATTAGGAGAACAACAGTTTGTTTCCCTGTGAGCAAGGCACATGCTGCACAGAAAGCAGAGTTGCCTTTTGTTATGGCAACGGAAGTGTTGAGAGTGATGTAAAGGAAACTCCTATCAGATCTGGGTCCCATCACTACAGCTTAATTTGCAAGATCTACACATTCATTTGTTGCAGAGCTCACAGGGAACACAGTTAAACATGTTATTACCCAGGAATTTGGGGAGGTTGAGGGAAAGGCGGGTGGAGGGTTATTTTCATGGTTGCAGTTGTATTGGCTTTAACCTGTAGCAGATGTGCTTATGGAGTTCGGAACTGGGATCAGTCACTTCTCTTGAACGTCTGTTGTATTTAGCGTGCGAGTACTTGGGGCCAGGCATGGACCTTATTTTTATCCCACGCTTCTCGTGGCAAAGGTGAAACAAACCATCCTACAAAGACCCCGCACTGCTGGCACGGCACCAGGGTCTCCTTTGAAACCTCTCTGGATGGAGCAACTATGCCACCCCATGGTGGATGCTGTCAGCCAGCCCTGTTGGCTCCTTTTCACCTTAACGAGTGCATCACACACTTACCCTGCACTAACTTCTCAGTGTGGGCAGGGTTCAAGGTTTGCCGCCTGGTGGCAGTGGGTTGCCACAGAGCCTGTCAGCAACTCTTGAAGCGAAGTTCATCCAACTTTTCTATTGCAAATTCAGTTTCAGGTGCAAGAGACCCGAGTCTGGGGCCGGGCAGGAAGTTTCAATTCAGTTTAAATCCATTTAAAGCAGGGAGAGCTGCAGACTTTTAAAATCAATATTTTATTTGACTTGAATGTGCAAATAAATATAAAAAAAAAACCTACATTCAAAGAGCTGGCAAAGCAATTACAAGCCCAAAAAGCAAAGATCCTTCAAAAAAATGGAAGAACAAACTCTTGAATCAAGGTGGTGCTAAGCAGATAGACAGCGGTCAAGCTTAAACCCTCCCAGACATTAGCAAGCCCCTCTCAATCCTGCCCTGCCCACCTCATTCAGGTCCCATCATTTGCTGCTCTTGGTTTTGAGACAATAGAGCTGTCAAGGGCAAAAGATTTACTTAATCCCTTCAGATTATAAATTAAGGTTTACAAAAGAAAGATGCTTAAAAACACCTGAAGTACACTTAAAACCAGGGTGATGGGACAGGAAGGTGCAGAGACACACCACACCTTGGGACACTTGGAATCAAACGCAGTTTAAGCCACAGGTTGCAACTTATTCCCTACTAACATTTTTCTGTATCAGAAAATGAGAAGGTTTGGCACAGTTGTCATCTCCACTAGAAGACAGCAGAGAGGTGAACAGGACTGAGGTGTGTTTTGCTGAGCTGTCTGGAAGCAAGAGGGGGACACTGTGCTCTGCACCAGGCTCACTCCCCTGCTCCTCCAGCCAGCCCCCATCATGGGCAGCATCTTCCAGCACTCACTACAACAAGAGGAGGAGAGGAACCTTCAGATCGTTTCAGTAACCAAACCTTAACAGAGACCCAGACACTGAGAACATGAGCTCTGATGAGAAGTCCTCTGCTGGCAGTGGTTGTGCAAGTGGCCATGGATGCCAGAGCCTGGCCTCCCTCCTCCCCTCCTACAGATTTTGCAAAACAGACAAAGAGTCAGTACAGTTTTCTATTAAACATACCCCAAAGGCCAATTTTTCTACTGTCAAGTGAGACAATTGCAAAACCCAATGCTGGAGAGTGGAAATAACCCAGGACAAATCCTACAGGCTGTTAGTTCGGTCTGGTAGAAATTAGAACCTAAAAATCAAAGCCACAGAAAATACCAGGGTGGGGAGGTTTATTCCCCCCAAAAAGGCAGGAAAAGTCTGGGAGCAGAGCTGAAAGGAGGCTGGGCCTGCCTCAGGACATTCTGTTTGTAACACACTCCATGGACAGTATGGAGCCCTTGGCTCCTGAGGAACGAGAGCAATGGCACAGCAGGGCTGCAGGACAGACACGGCTGAAGTTTGTTGGGTTTTCACTAGATTAAGTCAGGCAGTTGATGTAGTGTTCTGCATGGTTTGGGGTAGGGTTTTGTTAGGTTTCACTGCAAAAAAGCTCAGATAGAAGCACAGATGGTTCCGTGGAAAAGCTTGTCTACGATGGTTGTGGCTGGATCTAATAGCGCCCGTTACAGATTTCCATGTGTCACCGCACACACAGCATCTGTGCTGACCCAGCGGAAACGGGGAAGGATCTGGGACAAACCGCAGACCCAGCCCAACCACTGCGTTGCAAGAGCTCCATCTGCTGATGTTACCGAAGCGGGACAACCCAGCAGGACCACGGCGTCGGGGCATGCACAAGGAAGGGAAAGAGAAGCGCCCGAGAGCGCGGAGTCTCCAGAGGCTGCCGAGCAACATGCAAAATACCAAATTAAACTGAAATAAAAGAGGCCAGACCTCGCAATGGATATTCCTCCCCTCGTACCCGCTCCCAGCAGCTCCGGCTTGGAGAAGGCAGAGTGTGCAGCAGACTGTGAGTTCACAAAGCAACACGTGGGATCCGGTGCTTGGCTGCAAGGGGGTGGCTGAGCTGAGGCTGTCTTGCGGCGCACGTTGCTCTCCTGCCCAGCACTGCAGCTCAGACAGCTTCTTCCCCTTAGTTCATGCTCCAGAATACTCAGTTGAGGAGTGGGAGATGACAGAGCGTTTAGTTTGCTGTCCATCCTTGTCTCAGGTTTGGCATTCTTCTCACTAGAGCACCAGTAACAAGTGCTGCATCCTTTGCCTTACCAATACACAAGGAAGCAGCCCGTAGTGGGGTGAGCAGCCTGTGCTGGTGCTCTCAGCCCTGCTGGCACTCAGAGGTTACACTGGAGAGTTCTGCAGGCTCCAAAGTGGCATAAATTCAGGAAGATAGGGAACATTAATCCCTTTGAAGTGGAAGCAGCTGCCAGCATCTGCTCAAACACCAGTGCAGCTCCACCTCTCCAACAAAGCCACTTGTGGTCGGTTACGCAGAGCCTGACCCCCTCAGTCAGTACTGGCTGGTGGCAGTGGCCTAAAGCTCAGGAAACTACTAAAAAGTGCGTGGCAATGCCAAGAGCCCTCTTCCCATAAAGCTTTTGTAAGTCTCTTCATGATGGCTGGAGGATTACACTGCAAGGAGGAAAGTCTATGCCATATGGAAAATACATCATAATCCCAAGTAAAATGCTGTTTGGATAAATATCATTAATACATACATTGCATTCCCATCACTATTCTCAGAGTAAATGTGTTTCACCAGCAATGCTCCTACGTGTCTTGGTCCCAGGACGAGTCTCTGCTCACGGTGAAGCTGGACGGCGACTGTACTGAACTCTGTATCTGTTCACTGGGACCCCATGGACATTCACCGTCTCACAGGTGGTTTTACAGGGCACCATCTCCTCGTCTTCATCTCCCATTAGCCAGTCTTGCACTACATCAACTGCCTCCATGGTCACGTTCTCTTCTAGCCATCTATTGTGCCACTCTTCAAACTGCTGGTGGTGCTTGAGCAGCACCATTGGCTGTACCTGAAAGCAGGACAGTAAAGATCACTGAGAGGTTTCCAAGCCAAAACCTTCACCTCTTTGCTCGAGATGCACATGCTTTAGCACACAATGCAAACAGTAAACCAGGGAATCCCATACCTGCATTAAAGATCTCTATTTCTTAATGTATGCCACTCCCCCTTAAAATCTGCCTTGTAAAGAAAAGGCTACTAAACTAAACCAAAGTACAGAGCATTTACCAGCTCTCTTCCATGTTTCATCTGGGTGTAGTTTGCAGGAATTCAGCCACAAGACTTCTTATGGGTACCTGTCTTTGGCTCACATCCTCAACCTCTGCTACCGCCCGAGCTGCAGAGAGAGTAATAGGAGATGCACCTGCTTGGCTCGACAGAGAGCTCCCCGCCTGTACATGTAATCCTCCGAGTTCATGATGAACATCATTTTGTGGGTGTTGAGCTTGAAGCGGCAATCCACGTTGCAGGCACTTTCCACCCCAATCAGCCTCTTCCAGGAGCTCTTCACTTCGCTGCGCAGGGCTCTCACCTGCTTACACTGCCACTTGCGGAACTTCTTCAGGTTTCTAGAACATACCAAAGGTTACAAAGTAAGTATCCCAACTGCATTATCCATTCTCTTAAGCTGACAGCACAAACAGGAAATGCCTAGTTTCACATTCAGTGGTCAGACTTTCTCCAGGATCTTCCTCCATCCACTCTGACAAATACGGAGTGAAATCAGAACAAATTAGACTCCAAATTTCTCTCAATCTCCATTCTAAACACAGGTTCATGAACAAACCTCAATGCAGCAGTCATGTATTTTTTCTTCAGCAATTTTATGCAGTTCACTGGACTAAGCAGCCCCTTCGGAACTCAAAGATGAGTGCATTTCCCTAGAGTTGCCTATGTGCTACATCACCTAAAATCACTGCCAGCTACGCAGAGCTGCTGTAGGCGTGACTCAGCAGAGGGAGCTCACCTTTGCAGAAAGACTGGTTTCAGTAGGAAGCCATCATTCTGGTTGTTTGGAGCTCCTTCTACCCCAACGTATTGCTCCATGTAGTTAGCCAAGTGCTGCACAAGAGAGACCAATTTTCAAGTCAAATTTCACTCTCTAGACAAACATCACTGCAAAGAACTAGCTTATTTCCAAGCTGCTCTTTATGAAGCTGCTTTATGTTGAAACCCTTTTGCTAACACATCCATTTCTGTCAGTGACCACAGCCCCACATGTAATCTTCCCACCTTCCAGGTGAACTTATCCTCCTGGCAAAGTCTCATGTTTCGGAACAAGAAAGCAGGAAAGCATCTCCTTTGCCTGTGGCAGAGCGGACCCCATGGGCACTGTGGTATTACCTGGACCTCCACAGGATCCTCTGTCTGGGTTTCTTCCGTATCCAGAAGCTCGATGGTCATGATCACCTGTCCTTTCCGCTGAAGAAACATTACCTGGAATTAAGTTACAGGCACAAGATATTGGCCACATGGTTCACAATAAAATGCTGTATATTCACAACAAGTCATCTGGACAACAAATAGGAGCTAGAAGAGAAGCAAGCAGTAGGGCTTTTAAGTGTCACTTTACTGTCTAGGCTCTGGTTGTGGTACCTTCTCTCCACACTGCTCTTGCTCACCATTGTGGCTTTGGAGCTTCCAGGCCCGTTTCTCCCAGGTAAACGCCACACTCGCTTCATGAAGTTCTTACCTTGAAACAGTTTTCATCAGCCATGCACCGTTCAGCCTTCCACTGATAGCTGGTCTCCTTTGCTGCCCTGACACAGCGAGAGGACAGGTTACCTCCAGCAGCACCTCGCTTCCTTTCATTCAAGTAGAGCTCCACCACCTTCAGGCAGATGTCATCACTCACTAGATGGTGAAGCTTCCATTAAAAAAGGGGGAATTCAGTCAGCAAGTCTGGGCCAAGACTAAACTCTATGTTATGAAAGAAGCACAAAACCCAGTACAGCATCACACCTCAGACAAAACATCACAGTTTGAACTCCAGAGACTTTACACCTTTCACTCTCTTTTACACTACTTTGCAATTAAAGGAGCAGAGAAGAGGGGCTGAGGTGCCTTAACTGTAACAGAACTACAACTACAGTAACTGTAACAGAACTACAACTACAGTAACTGTAACAGAACTACAACTACA
>JBCJKH010047880.1:13404-44876 GCA_039877255.1 Loriculus beryllinus | reverse complement strand
TGATGTAATCCATATGTAGCCTCATGAATATGTATGTATGCCCAGGGCCTATATAAGGACGGCTTGTGTGGCAATACAGGGACACACGTTAGGAGGAGCTATCCCCTGTGTCTCCCGGCACCGCAATAAAGAATACCTGCTTGTCAGCTCGAAAACTTTGTTGGCAACTTTGCTCCTGGAGTTTTCTCCGAATCAATGTACAGAGGTTTTTGCCTTGACAAAGCAAACATGAGATGTCTTTTATACCCAGCAATGTCTGTTTGACCAGTAGCATCTCTGAATGCCACAAAAGCTGCCAATTGAAAGTGCTACCAGGGGAATGAGGACTTACAGTAAGTTTCATACAGAAACAAGCCAATTTATGTGGTTTTGCTGGCTCATTACTCTTGCTTGGATAGCTCTTCCTAAAGTTTTCGTGAAAGAGGCAACATCCAGCCCTGCAGGGCAAGATTGGGCAACTCCATGCTGGGTAGATAAGAAACCACTGCTGTTAGAATTAGTAACTTCAACATTCTTACACAATGGCTGAAGTGCTTCCCCAGAGAATCGAGGAGCAGGGAGCACAAGCCATAGTTACTGGAGCTCTGGAAGGGGTTCCTCAGTCATGTTGATCCATTTCAGAAAAGGTTGCCCATTACTGTATGCTGGTGTAGAGCCACAAACTGTATCAGCCTGGACAAGCAGGGAGATGGAAACCTCTAAACCAGCAGCTTGACAAGATCTTATGTTAAGGCAGCTTCAGCAAGGTCAGAGTTACACCAGCACTCCTAACAGCTGACCCTCTTCCTCCTCAGAAGCCAATGTCTGAGCTAATGGGGGAATCCCATGTGCCACCTTCCAGAGAGCAGCATGAAGTGGTTGGTACCTTTTGCCTTGCAAGTGTAAGAGGCAAACACTGCATCACTTAGCATTGAAAAGGGAAATGAATCAAAAGCATACTGGAATTCCTGGAAGCCATGCAGTGGTTTGTGCCCTTCCCCTCCAACTCTGACACCGCAGTCGACACAATGGCTGGTTTCCATGGGGAGCCCACACTGGCAAAAAGCAAAAGAAGAACACTCAATTCCAGGGCAGAAGCCCTTCCAGCACAGAGAACAGATACAGGGCACAGGACCTCTGCCTCTCTTGTTTCCCAGAGCTATGGCATAAGCTGTGTTAGAGTGATTGTAAATTTTACGATGGCAAAATGATCAATACTACAGAGTTTAGCAAATGAACCACTGTGCAATAGAACATTAAGCATTAAACCCATAAACAAACTCCTTTATTGTTGCAAATGATGACTGCTTAACCTCCTCCCCATCCCCGTCCCAAATTCTTACCTCTCCTACAGTGCAAGGGTGGCCATTTGGACATGCTATCAAGAGAAAGAAACAAGACAGGACAGTATTATAAGACAGACATTTATAAAGCCCCCATCACTCCCTTTTGTAGAGACCATCATTTTGGAGCAATAAATGTGCTTCGAGATCAAATCAAAAGCACTGACTGCCCAAAGCTCTAAGCAGTGACAGGGCTCCCACAGGAACACAAGGAATTTTTCAGTGCTTCTCCTTGAAAAACAAGGCATGGAAGCCTGCAAGATTCTACTGCTGAGTACCAATGGGCTGGTACATGAATACTCCCTCCCGAGATTCCTGGTCTGCAGTAGGATCCTACTGCGGAAAGCAGAGAACTGAAAGCTGGCCAGGAAGGTGGCCAAGAGCTCCTCTTCTGCTCACACTGTTTTACCCTTGCCAGAAGTAACAGGGCAGTTCCTCTGCACTCTCAAACTTTGCAAACAGCTACAAGCTTGAGACTAAACAGAAGCTCAGTGCCCTTTGGGTCACTGCCCACATGAACCATAGCTACAAACAGTACTTTACGAGGGGTGACTCATGGTGAGGAGCGTGTCTGTCCTCACATTTGGAGCAGTGTCATTCAGAACCCAAGGATTATCCTTGAATTTCTTTCAGAGCCAGTCAGGAACACTTACTGTACCAGCGCAGAGCAGCCACTCCTTCCCAGGCCCTCGCCTGAGCCATGATATCTTCAGGCATTGTAGGCAGAAAAGAGTGCTAAAGGAGGAAAAAGGAAACCAGGTGACAAATGAATACACAGATCAGTTGCTCCCTAGAGCAGTAGCTTACTGGCTCTTTATTCGCAATGGGGAACAAGAGACATCTGAGAGCAGAGCTCATGCAGATGATACACATGTGCATTTCCAAGTTCTACCTTTGAAAATCCACTCTTAAGAACTGTCAGGATTGTTCAGATCTGAAAGTGCACTTCTTTAGACATCCTAAACTGGATTCCTCTCGGGGTGGCCTTATGTACCTTGCTGTGTACCAGCATGTTTCCTTACACTACGGATAGCCAGGAGAAGTAGGGGTGGAGGGATCTGCTGCTCTACTCAGCCTAGGGCTCCAGGAGCCATTACAGAGCACACAGGTCTCCCCAGTATGACCCACCAGCTGCTTTCAGACTCACTCAACTACCAGCAAAAGTGTTTGCCTGACTGCTCAGGATGCAGAGGTACCTTGAAAAGGTACCAGTCCAGAGCCTGTGGCTGTGCTAAATAATCTCAACAACACTGAAACAATCACATATTGGTAAATCACAGCTAAAACAAGTTGGTGCTTTTGATGTTGCCAAAGTCTGGACTACAGAGGGTCCAGCAGATACATGAAAGAACTAGCAAGGTTCTAAATTGCCATCCGAGTAAAATCTCTACCTGCATGATGTGTGGCTGGAATGCCAGATTCCTCAGGGGGCCCAGGACGGGGTTCCTCCCGCAGAGCAGGACCGCTGCGGTGTGAACAGCCATTTCAGTCAGGGCCCCATGGTGGCTGAAGCTCTGAGGGGTAACGCTCAGAGATGGCAGCGCATTCATCACAAGAGAAGATGCAAAGTCCTGCACGTCTGCAGAATTCAGGACTTGGGAGCTCTGGATGAAGTCACTCATAGCAGCTGTTTGCTGAGAGCACATATTTAAAAGAATTAAAATCAGCCTGATGTTGCTCACTAAACTATCAGCTGCTTCCCAGCTGCATTGCTGCTGCCCATTTCCAGTCTGCTCAGATCAGCACATAACCATACTGGGGCAGAAGAACAAAAGGCTTTTCTACCAGTTATTCAAATCTCATTCATCCCATCAATGAAGCAATGCTTGTCGCAAGCCTCCAAAGTGAAGTACCTCACCTGCTGTTTGGGATGAAGACTGGAGTCACTAACTCCATACAGGGCAGTGACCTCTCTGAAAATAGCCAGAAGCAGATGGGCAGATTGTATGGCTGGGGAGCTGCTGGATGCCTAGGAAAGAAGAATATGCATGAGATGGCAGAGAACAGGCTATGGCTGTCACAACTAAAGATACTGGATATGCTCTGGTAAACTCTCCCCACAAATCAAATGGAATAGCACAGGAATGGTTGTTCAGATTGAAATCTGACAAGAGGGTTTTACATCAGAAACCTCTCAAGTATTTTATTCTTCTAACACCCAGTCAGAACTGCAGTCTTAATAGGCAGCAACCTGTACATGCCTTCCTTCAAATCAAACCAAAAGTGAAAACATAAATCACAGCCAGTGTGCAATAGATGGTATGGAAACATTCATAGTCCTTTGTTCACAAGCTTCTTTTCTTACACAAAATACCTGTTGGAGAAAGGTTACAATCACACAGAGATCAATCACCTGCTTGAGTTCTGCATGCCAAGACAAAGCTAGGCAGCTATGGGCAGGCAGGGAGGGGGCATAAAGCTTCTCTTACTACCTGCCTACTGTCCTATCAGTTGGCTACAAGGTACCTGTGTTGCTCGCTGTAAAACAACCCTCTGTGACAGATCACAAGGGGAAGAATAACCCACAGAAATAACCTCAGTTACCTGTGCTAGAACACAGGTGAGAAAGCAAAGCAAATGTGTGTGCATCTGCCAGCATAAACCAGAGTAAAGCAAAAGCAACCCAGCTATCTCCACTGGAAGAGACACTGCCAACAGGAACACAAAGTCAAACACTGGCCATCCAGCTCCCACAAGGACTGTGGTGAGGAGCATGTGTCCTACCTTCTCAGCCTCTAGAAGCCCCTCAGTCTTACACTCGATCATGGCTTTCCCCACAGCATCACGCAGGACCCTGTAACTCTTGCCGCATGCCAGGTAGCGATCGATGTGATTAGACTGACTGTTCTGCACCTACAAGGGTAAAAGCCCACAGACATTATTGTGAGCATTAACCACATTGTCCACAAAATGTCCACAAAAGCGCTGTGGACATTAACCAGCCATTGGAGAAGGCAGAATCTCCTCTTCCCCCTGAGAACTGTGGTGTTTCAGCCTTTGCAAAGAGGCAGCAGGCATGGCAACCCAAATACTGCCCTAAGAAACTCCATTCAACAGAAAGTGAGCGTAAGTCACCTTCACTCCCACTGTGGTGCATCCCCCAGGAGCCATGCAACACCCCAAAAGCAGCACAAACTGAAGAGCAGGAAATGACCGGAGCCATCTCCAAGGAGACACCTTTACCTGCTGCAGAATTTCCACTGGGAACACCCACTTGTACTGTGCCTCAGTGGCAAGCTTCTGAGCAAATTCTATCCCATAGTGACTAGCAACTTTCCGGATGAGGTAAATACGATGCCAGTCATTCTTGGTGAGGGTGCAGAACACCCTCACGTTTGCCAGGTAACGCTGCTTCTCCTCTACCTGATCTTGCTCTGTAAAAGGAAGAGAAAAAAAAGGAGGCAAAACTGCATCCTACCTTGTAAAACTTCTGTCAGCAGCAGCTGCAGCACCAAGTCCATCCTACTGGTACTAAGTACACAGGAGAACTTGAGAGCCCTCTCTTCCTCTTACGCTTGTCTAGAGTGTTTCCTCAGCTGGATTTCAGTCTTTGACAGAGGATGACACACTCTGCTTCCACTTCCTTCTCTCAAGGACAAGTTTTCCCATTTACTGGAAGTTCATTCTCAGAACTCTTCTATCTTGCTCAATTATGGTTTTCCATTGTCTCAACTGCCAAAGTTATGGTGCTCACTAAGAACAATCTCCTGGGATGTATTTCGCTAGCCTGACATCCTCAGTGCAAGGGCTGGACACTGAAGTCTTTGGAACTAATTATGTTACTGCACTTCAATGCCTCACAAACTGTGTATCTGAGACTCTCCACACGCTGTTCCCCTTTATTGGGTCAGCAAATCAGCTCAAAACTTCTGTTACTTATTTTTAAGTATCTCCTCATCATATTTAGCTGCTCAGAGCTCTCACTCATATAAACCGATAAGCCTTACAGCAGTCATGTATCTGAGCAGTTACTCTTTATTCATTTACTCACTGAAGTTTAGTTGGGTTGGCTCTAAATAAAATTTCACTGTTAGCATCTACAGGATAAAATAGATCTCCCAAAGGCACAGCTCCTATGTAACTACACCCCAGGAGTCACCAGCACAGCCTTGCCAAGTTCTAGAGCACTTCTAATGCATGGTAAAGAGAACCAATAATGCCTGATACTTAATGAAAGAAAAGGAGGACAAAACTGATGCAAAGGGATGAGAAAACTGATGCACTTGCCCTTGGCCATACATCAAAACAAGTTCTAGCACAGCACAGGTGCATTGGCCACATCCAGCCCACCTCCCACGGTGACTTTACTTTGGATACAGCATTTCTATTTGACAGCAGAATAGGCTTACCTCTGTGCTCATGTAAGTCAAAGAGCAGCTCTGCAGCCTTGCTCAGGTACAGGCGAACTTTGGCTACTGCCTGCAGATATTCAACAGATGATTCCTGAGGAGTTTCTTGGCTGTTCCTTGGGAGGTAGTTCTCTGGAAAGCCTCCATCTCCAGGCAGAGAGTTTATGTGCTCATATCCAAGGCTGCCCTCAGACTTCTCGCACATGGCATCCTACAGATGGGCCAGAACATTGCATGAGTGGCAGAACCGCTTAAATCTGATGTCCTGTGCATTGGTACTTCACGTCTCCAATGCATCCAGACTGCAATACGCACATTAAACTTTTCTATCTCACAGCACCCTCCACCCCAATGCCATTAGTTCCTCCCTGTGATCTCTCCAGTACTTATCTTAAACCTTTGCCACATCAAACACCATTGTTAGCAATGCACCCAAGCTTTCCCATATTTCCTCAGCATGTAGATGAGCAGGAGTTATGAGCATGCTGCCTGGCCACACGCATGCTGAAACACACATCACACGTTCCAAGATGCCAAGCTCTAGCTGACTTACCCTCCGCAAGAATCCAGACTTTGATCTTATCTACAAAGTCACCATTGTAATGCAGACTGCAAGAAATGAAACCTCTGCCCTGCTGTCAAGTTTGCTTAAAGTTGTCCATAGTACTAGAAGTTATGCAAGGGAGAAAAGGGAACAATCCAAACAGCATCATAACCTACAGCTCTACAAACAGTGTCTGTGAAAACAAGTAGCCCAGTAGCAGACTACTGCAACTAGAAATCCCCCTGCTCACTGCACTTCTGTGCTGGAGTTTGACTCTAATCAGGCCTCACTTAACACTTAAATACCAGCCCAAGGTGTCCAAGAAAAAGAAGGATTGCTGTAATGCTGCAGGCACACAAACCTTCCCTTGAGAAGCAAGGCCAGTTACTGGAGAGCGAGTGATTTGATATAAGCTTCCTTTTGGCCTTTCTAGCTGGGCAGCTGGTTGTGTGCACAAGAAACCTGTCTAAAACTGTGAAAGAGTTTCTGTTCTTGGCCCTTTTCCTCCCCCTGCACCACTTTCACTCCCAGCTCTACCCCACCCAGCTCTTACCTCCAAGCAGTTGACAAAAAGCAAGTAGAGTTCTTTTTTATCATTTTTCTCTAGGAGCTCATCACACTCTACCCGGGACAGGTAGTGCTGCACATCATTTTTCACTTCTTTGAAGCTACAGGAGACAGAAACACTCCCTTACCACAACTGCAATACTGACAACTACGACTTGTGTTCTAAAGCATGACCAAACTACTGGTTGTGTCCATGTGACAAGTGAGGGTCACTCTGGATCCACCTGTAACCTGGAAAAGCAGTTGTGCCATGTTTTGCCAGGTGTCATCTCGCTTCACAGTCTGAGCTAGGCTTTTACGCTCAACAACACTGAATTAGCATTTCTAGGGCATAACTCATCTGATCTATTTTAAGCATCTGAATCAGGAGATAATCACACTTGAGAGATCACTTCCTGTGCACTGACTGCAAAGAGAACCTGGAAGAGCTAGTGTGAATGGAGAGGTCTGTGTGAGCAAACAAAAGATCATTCTTGATTAAAAGTCTGTGGATAAGTATCGCTTTGCTGATCTAGAGCACATCAGTTAGTCAGCTACCTCTACATCTCCCAAGCCATCCATATTCAGTATAAGTTTAAGTACACCTTGGCACCGACTTGTCAGATACTTCAACACAAGCTACATGCAAGCCAGCCAAGCTGCATGATTAATAAAAGGCACAGGATGAATTTCACCTGTAATGATTCAAATTCAATGAACAACATGGCAGTGAGGGGAACAGTGAGTTGGTTTGATGAGCCCATGAAGAAAAAAGCTGAGCCACTCACTAATGTAACAGCCATCAGCTGCCTGACTCTGCTCACCTGTACTTCAAGAGGAGCTTCAGCATCACTGAGCGGATGATGGGAGTTTCATCCACTTCTTCATTAAATGGGGACAGAAGTTTTGTGTGGACAGTAGGGTGATCTGTGGAGATAGAAAAGGACACATTTGGCAGGTGAGAGGAAGCAGCAAGAGAATGAGCTCCATGAGGCTGAGCAGCAGGAAGTGGGGAGCTCACCTGAACCTTCCAGGACCCTTCTGTGAACAAAAAGTAGATTGAGGAGCTCTTGGATCACCTCTGCCTCAGGGGGTTCATTGTCCCTGAAGCACATGGTAGTGACCACATCGATGAAGAAATTATTGCATCTCTGCCGGAACTGGGCATTTCTTGCTATGGCTTCCCTAGGGGAAGGGGAAAAAGCATTAGGATAATGCTCAAATACAGAACCACTTAAGTAATGGATAAAGCAGAGCAGACAGGCAAAAATCACCAAGGTGAGATGCTTTTCCAGCTTTCCAAAGGCTGGATTTGTGCAGGACTTCAGCAGTACTGTCTGCAAAGGCTGTCTTTTGACACAGTAAACAGAACACAGAGCAGGGCTCCCCCCACCCATTCTGCTCATGCTGACAGCTTCAAGGTAGCAAATCAGAATTTGCTCACACCACCAGCCCCACTGCAATGCTTCCACCTTGGAGAGGAAGTACCTGAGCTCCTTGAAGACTCTTAAATCAACATCCTCCACGGCAACTCTGCAGTGTGGACAATGCATCTGTGCTGGTACCAGCCACATCTTGATGCACTTCTGGCAGAACACGTGGTTGCAGGGCAGGCAGACGGGATCCTTCAGCTCTCTGAAGCAGATGAGGCAGGACTTCAGACCATAACTGTAATCCAGAAACAGCAATTAACACAATTACTTCAATGTTGTCTTAGCAAGAAGCCTTTAATAAGATGTTCTGCAACTAAACCATGAGGAGGTAATGTAAAACCAGCTGGTTAACTGCTTGGCCTCAGGGCGCAGAATAAAAAGGAAATTATTACTCTTCGCTTGGCTTTCATTCCATTGTATGCAGCACTGTTTTACACTCAGAAATATGCTACAACACTGGCAATATTCCTACTAGCCACTTGACTTGTCTCAATGTCATTACCTGTAAAGCCCATTGCTGACTTCTTCCTTACACTGGCACAGCACTCTCATCACTGCCACAAAAGTTGCATGGGTTTTCATGTCTGAATCGTGCTGGAAACACTGCAGAGGAAAAGGACAAAGCTGAATGAGTCAGCTCTAACACCAAAGATCAGCAGAAGCAAGCAGCGAAGAGGTGAAATCCCACCTTTGCTTACCTTGGCAAGAAGCAAAGTGTATTTTTTCACTAAATCCTCAAGCTCTGGTATCAGAGTGTTGATGCCGAGCAACACGTGTTCCACAAAGAGAGACATGCAGAAAACCTGGTTCCAGCAGACTCTGTGGGAAGGAAAGTGTGGTATCAGGAAAGACAATTATAAGCTATGAGTATGAATGGAAGTGCAGTGTGAGGCCACTCTAATGATCTCCCTGCTTTTCATGCTCACCACTACAGCACTTGTGTAATTCTTATGCAACCTCTTGCTTTGCCCTTTGGTTATCAGCCCTGGCTTCTTGTCAAGGACAAAGCACATAACAGCTCCCAACACAGTGAGCTGCTGGCACAGGAGCTGGTCCTGTAGTCAGCACTGCAGCAGAACTAGGACCACTCCAAGGACCTTCCTGCAGCTCTAACTTTTACATCAAGGAAGTACTTAAAAATTATCACAATTAACTAAATTTTCTGAATTTTGGTTAAACTAAACAAGGTTTATGAGAAACTGGGAGAGCTCTTGGGCCTTGCCTTCCAAGAGACGAGACTCCATCTCTCTGAGTCTTAATGTAGAGATGATGAAGTGGGGAGACATTGCAGGTTAACAGGAACCTAAGGAGAGCTTTAACTAACCCTTGAACCCAGCAGGAATGCACTGGATAATGCTGCCACATTTAGAGGGAGAATCTACATGAGATGAGGAAAAAAAGATCTGGTTCTTGATGCTTGCTCTGTAACTGGGCCTAGCAGGAGCCTGGAAAGGTTTGCAAAGTCTTTGTGTGAGAAAAGCAGCACCAGAGCAGTTTTCAGCCTGTACTAAAAGCAAGGCAAAAGATCAAGATTGTGGGCAGATGTGTGGTACATACTCAAGTTCCTTCAGCAGCTCATGGCACTGACTCCCACTCCTCTGTAAAACCTTTTCTTTACACAGAAACTCAATGGGCATACGAAGATTCTTCACTTTCTGCAGCCAAATCTCAGGGGGGTCTGTCTGCACTCGACTCTGCAGCTCTTCAGCACATACCATTGCAGCGAACACATCCAAAACCTAGACACACACACAGGGGTAAGTATAACATAACAGTTGCATTCCAGAATTACTTATGAGCCTTGGGCTCTCAATCTGGCTTGCTACAGCATGTGTTCTACTGAATAACCCTCTACTTGATTATCGTAGGGGCAAACTATTTCAAAATCTGCTCCTAACAGTGATAACATAGCAGATTATTCCTGATACGAAGGATCCTGACTGAGCTTGTGCTCCCCACCTTACTGTTGCTGAAACCAAAAGGAGACTGAACATGAGATAAAATTCAGTGGATAGAGGTCCCTGCTAGTGCTGAGCATCACAAAATGCTTCATAGTGACTCTACCATCTCTGAATGTGGTCTTCCATGTCCTTCCTGGATACCAAGGTAGGAAACCACACAGGGGTGTACAGCCAGGATCCTGGCTAGGTTCTGCAGGCGGCTCTTGAACTTATTGTATCCCAGGTGGATCCAGGGCAAGGCCAGCACCGTCTCCTCTCTCATGGGAGATGCTGCCTTCAGTTCCTCTGCACAGGATAAGAAGGCATTCTTCAGGCACTGCAAGTTTAGAGCAAAGTTAAAATTAAAAGAGAACCTGTGTCATTCCTTTTGTACCGGAGACCCTGGCAAAGTTCTCTGAAAGACAAGAATCAGTACTTCACACAGCCTGAATGTGTCAATTTTTACAGGTGCTCCCATGGAAGTGCTTGTCTGAGTAAGGTCTCAGCAATTTCAGCAGCCATTCACACACTGACCTGCAGCTCCTTTGCAGAGGACACACCAATGGTCAAGGCAATGAAGTCAGTGGCGTAGCACTGGAAGAGCATCTCCCTATCTTCCTCAGGCAGAGCAGAGAGAAATTTTCCCAGTGCAGTTTTCTGGAAGATATCCACAAACTTCTCAGCGTGGTCTGGAAAATGGGAATGCAGAGAAAAGCTGAATGTTAGGAGGAGGCTGGGTTTGACACAGCTTCTGTCTGAAGAGCCTGACACCTCATTAATCACTGCTGCATGCAGCACTCCCCCCATTCACAGCACTAACAGGGATGTGAGGCCAGTGTGCAGGCACCAGTGTTGTATTTATGGAATCTCACCTTGTCATTAACTCTTGGCATTTCCACAAAGGCACACAATAGTGAGAAGCACAAAGAAAAACTCTGGCTCGTATGAGCCCAGAGATATTGAAGGTGACTCCAGGGTCACAGAAAGGTAGAGGCATGGTAGTGACAAACCAGAGGTTACAGGGCAGGTGGATGGAGATGCTCTGTGTCATGAGCTCAAGCCAGGGTCTCACCTTCAGTGTTTTGGATGTATTGAGCTTCCAACCACATCTCATCCAAGTACTCCTTTATCCTCCAGCTGAAGGGCATCTTATTCCCAGCATCAGCAGACACCACCATGTTGTTCTGCACCAGAATTATCCCTGGCTGAGAGCTAGGAAATTAAAAGGTCATTAATGCTCTGGGCTTTTGCCTGGAAAACACATTCAGACAGCAGAGGTAGGAAGCTGCAGAAAGCAAGAAATTAGCCTGAAAGGGGACAAAGGAAGGGGAAAGAACTGAAGGACTCATTTATACAGCTCATCCTGCCAACTTTGTAGCATTAGGACTTAGCAGGCTTTCCCTGGCCAAAGGGCTGTAATGGCAGGACATGGGCACTCCAGGGGCTGGCTAAGAAGTGCGAGCATGCCACAGGCCAGAGAGCAATGTCCGGTACTGGGGACAAGGCAGAAAGCAGAGGCTTCTGAAGGCACCAAGAACTGCCTTCAGCACAGCACAGGGAGCACCAGCAGTGGATTTAACACCAGTGCTGGTGTCAATGCTGCCACCCAGGCCTCTCAAGGGGCTCACCTGTTCTTGCCCACACCAAAAGGGACGGTCAGGAGTTTGGTGTCACTGAAGATGAACATCCACAGCGCTGTCACCCACTCAGCAGCTGGCCTGACCAGTAGCTCCAGATTGCCATTCCTGTCTATGACAGCAATCAGGAGAGCCAGGATGGGAGTGATCACGTTCTGGACTCGCTTCCACAGGGTGTGCCTTTGAGAGCAGAAAGGGACCGATAAACACAGAGGGAAGGTGAGCAAGACAGCAGCAAATCGGGGTGTGGTTGTTCTGAAAACCTGCTGGCATTTCCGTGTGAGGAAGTGCTAATCCTGCCTTTGAGGGATAAAAACACCATCACCAAAATACCCTGAGCTTCTCTCACTGGTGGCTGCCTCTAATTCGACTGTTCCACTCAAAGCACTTGTGCATTCCTGTCCCAGAACAGCCAAGTCAGATGCAAGTCACCCTCTCCTCAGGAGCCAGCAGGGGACAGAAAGGCCTTCAGGGAGCTTCCAGCACAGACTGGAGCCTGACACTGCACGTATTCAGGTTACTCAAAACTGCTGTCTCTGCTGCAGAGTTGCCATTTGCAGATTGCTCTTGGAAGCCTGCAGGTTACAGGATGTTGCTGCTGTCCTCACCTGAAGGTACCTGCCTCCTGAAGAGCACTGAGGTTGGAAGCCTCCCGAAGCACCCAGTTTTGGGGGTCAAGGGAATTTTCTTCTTGCTTCTTCAAAAGGCTGGCGAGACGAGCCTTGGTTATCTTCAGGAAAGAGGCTGGAAAACAACAGGGAACTTGCATTTTTCTTTTCTACCGAGTCCTCCCAAACCCAAGGACCACAGCAAGCACAACATTTTACACTCGGTTCAATACTTAGCCAACCAGGAAAAGAAACCAGTCACTAGAGCTGGCACAGCCAGAGAAAACACCACAGCCTAGAGTGAAGTAGAGCTCCAAAAGCCCTACACAGCCAAAGGAGGAACAGACTGGAGCAGACACACACACACCTGGGAGATTGCTTGAGAAATCCACCTTGTCTACACTACAGCAAAGACCACCAACATTTGGGTCCCCAGAGAATCAACTGGCGTGTTTTGGTGGTCCCTGGATGGGACGCAACCTGCAGCAGCCAGGAAGCACATACCTTTCAAGGGATCCTCTTTGGACAGAAGGCCAAGGAGGATCTCAATTCGCTTTCTGCTTCGACTAAGATCTTCATTTTGGTCCCGCAGCATCCCCACAGCACTTTGTACACAGGTCCTCAGGAGTACAGTGGTGTCCAGGATTTTCCCCTTCCCAGGAACAGTGTGAAATCAAGTTTATTACTCCAGGTTTACCCCCAGCCCTCTTAAAATGATCATAGTGCTCCCATAGAAAGGGCCTGTCCCTTTGGCATCCCTTCTCCCAGTTTTCCTCTCATCTCAGGCTGCAAATTTTAGTTCTTTTGCTATTAAGTTCATGATGCAGCTTCCGTGGCTTTCCAAACTGTCCAATGCAACACAGCACTTGTATTAAAACTGCTATGGGGGAAAATACAGCAGTTTAGGGAAAAAAATAGAAATGATGTGATATGGGAAGATATTTGCTCCCTGGGAGATGCTCAGGCACTAGAGCAGCAAAAGCCCCACTCGTACTGGGCATCCCCCAGGCCAGCTCCAAATGACACCTTCAAAGCACCCACAGCTGGAGTGGCAGCTCAGAACCAGAGTTCTCAGCTTCAGGCTGTACAAGGACAACAGAAGCTTTTAAAACTGGTGTTTAAAATTAGAAGTGTGAAATGACTGAGGAATATGAGGGTCCTTGCAATGGTTCATTGCTTCAGCAATGCTGATTGGGAAGTGAGGGGAGGAATTTGTGGCTGACTGTTAACATTTACGATACAAATAATATTCCTGATGGATTTCAAGTGAATGGGGATGCAAAAGGCATGTTGCACCTATGGATGACAAAGAGCAGAGAGCCATGTTGACAGCTGAGAAGCAAACAAATGTATTCTGAACTGACCTCACAGTGCTCTGCTTCTGGCACTGGTGTTTCAAGCTCCACCTCTTTTTCCTCCTGTTCTCCATTCACATACAGAGCTGCAACTAAGATGTAGAGGTTTGATTAGAAAGCAGCAGCACACTCCTGCATCAGCCAGGTAAGGGTTTATTTAGCAGCACAGAGCAGCAGAACATCTGCAGAGATCCATTATCACCCAAAGGAGCAGCTGAGATCCCCCTTCCAAGCACAGCTGCAGCTGCTGGGCTGCCAAGCCTCATGCAGCAAGAGCTGGAGGCAACGTGACACTGAGCTAATGCTCTGAGCTCTGCTAGGATCCTGTGGGGCAGTTTGGTGTCTTATACCAAACCTAAGTTCCACCAGCACTGAGTCTGGGACTGCATCTCCCCCTCTCCCTGCTGGCACACAGCCACCATGGCTGGCACAGCCAACCTGCAGCTCACCTCTGGTTTTATTCGAATCCTCACAGAACACCTGGCTGATGGTGAGGTTCTGCAGGGCTGTCATATCAGAGATCATGTCCTTGGATCTGCGGAGATCGTCAATATGCACCGACTGCCACAGTCCTAAAGACAGGGAAGAAAAGAATCATTTCATGCCTGCAGCATGCAGAAGAAGCTTCCCAAGAATTACCTCCCAGTACCTGTAGGCTAGCAGTTCACATTCAGCGGTTATTTACTCTCAGTTCTTGATGCAGAAAGGGAAAGCAGCAATTCACTTTGAACATGCTAATGTGCACTGTCCCTGACTGACAGTGTGCATGTTGCTGGGGCTTTGAGGCTTAGAACACACCACACACAGCAGGAACCTTGCTGCTGAAAGCAGGACACGTAAGCACACACTCAGGATGCCAATGCCAATGCAGTTTGCATCATGTTCACTTGCTCCTCTCCAGCTGAGTAGGAAGAAGACTCATCCACCAGTGGGCAAGGCAAAATGTGCTCTCAAAGGAGACCAGGACTCCAAGGTACTGATCCCCCCCAGGGCAGAGGGTAAGGGAAACAGCTCTGAGAGCCCACAGGACACACAGATTCCTGATGTCAAGCATTAAAAAGAAAGGTGAGCAAGAGATGTGGCTGTGCTGTGTTCGTCTGAAGCCAGCTGAAGAGTCAGGAGTGATAGATGGCCAGACCCACCTCCATGGAATCCCACGTAGGACGTTCCTCCTTCCACTCGGGAGAGCTTCACAATAAAGTAGACAAAGACAGAGACTTCTCCCAGATCCATCTTGTTGATTTCATTAACAACAGTGTATCTACAACAAAGAGGAAATGCTGTTGACAGGTCAAAGACAGAAAAGTTCAGAGCCACAGGGCTGCTTCAGAGGAGATTATCTGGTAATTGGACCCAGTTTAGATTATTTTGATTTGGGTTATGAATTATTCTTTGAAGCACAACTCCTGCTTCTAGATCCCTCCCACTACAGAACACGCAGAAGGAGCACACATTCCTGATCCTGAAATCCCCAAACAACACTAAAAATCGAATGGTGCTGAGGCGCCACCAAGCACAAGGGCTGCCTGGGAACCACCTCACACTTGACTTACCTGGCTGAAGCAATGAGCTGGGCATTTTGAGAGCCATCTTCAAAGTCTGTCTGAATAATAAGGACTTTGTTTCCTGGGGCAGCATCAAGGAAATCTCTGAAGAGTGAAAGGGGATTTAGAAGTAACTGAGCATAAAACCAAACCGTTCCTGTAGAAGTCACTCCACATTAGCTGTGGCTGCTGAAGGCAGGAGGAGAGGTTACAACACCCATCTCATGGGGATGGTGTAACTTCAAAATGACAGAGCTAACACCCAGCTTGCCCCAGCCAGTCCTCTGTTCAGCCCCGCACAGCCTCTTGCCCCCCTCTGCCGTATGTGTTACTCCAAATGTTCTACCCATCCTGCACCCAGTTGACAGCCTATTTAGAGCAGGATAACGCAAAACCAGACTCACCGGATGCCCTTCAGGAAGGAGTACTCTGTGTCAAACTGCTGCAGGAACAGGATTTGGGGCCTTTGTGCTTTACCCTGCACTTCTCTCTCCAGACAAGCAGCATCAGCACTGGTGAGAAGCCTCGAGAAGGTGGTGACCTGGGAGTGCAAGATGCAGGTTTGTTCTCTGTTCTGAACACAGCAGGAGGGCAGTAGAGACTGACTCATCCATGCTCCAAGCTGCTGAAGAGCTGGACTGCACCCAAAAACCCCCATTTATTTGCCCTGCCAGTAGGCAAAGGGTCAACAGGGGCTGTTACAGCAACCCAGGGCTCCCTGAGAGGAGGGTTTTGAGAGGTCTCTGCAGGACGCTCACCTCTGTAAAGACCGTCTGGTTCCCAGCCCCAGCGTGGACGTGAGCTCGGAGGAAGTCTGCAAAGGACGTGTGCTGCTGCTGCTTGAAGTAGACATTGGCCAGAGAATCTGCCATGAAGAAGCACACCGAGCTGCAGAGGCGGATGACGGAGTCTGGCGTGGCACAGTTCAGCAGTGCCAGCTGGGCATCTCTCTTCACGCAGGACACGAGCTCACTGGGAGGACACACTGGTTTCAGCCTCTCCGTCATCTGC
This sequence comes from Loriculus beryllinus, assembly GCA_039877255.1. Taxonomy (NCBI): domain Eukaryota; kingdom Metazoa; phylum Chordata; class Aves; order Psittaciformes; family Psittacidae; genus Loriculus; species Loriculus beryllinus. The sequence continues at coordinate 28,587 of JBCJKH010047880.1, read as the reverse complement.
AGCACCACTGAGGCACAGGTATTGGAGTGGTAGCCCACAAACACATCAGAAGGGCTGTATTTCTGCTTGCTTATGAAGTGTGCTTCTGTATTGGCTGCAGTGAAGTCGTGTACCCACTTCTTCAGCTCTTTTACAGTTTCTCTTTGTCCCTTGTCCAGGACAGTACTGAGATCCAGGTAGTGCTTTTCCAGCCTGTTGATCAGTGGGATGGGAAAGTGCTCATAGACCACATCCTTCTCCTCAATGACTATGAGGCGGAACTTGGGGTGCACTCGGCACTTCACCCGGTGCGTGCCCAGTCCCAGATCGACGTACTTCTGGCCAGCCAGGTACACGTAGTACTGATTGAGGGCATCGTAGAGGCTTTCATAGAGGTTTTGCAAGTTGAGGAGCACAACCATTTGGCCAGTTTCCATGCAGACCTTCACCCGGTTGATGTTCCTGCATATCTGGGTATACTCCTGGTCCTTAGGGAAACTGGAGCCAAAGATGATTTCTGGCTGTTGTCGGGCAGCAAAGAAAGCTTGTTGGAGGATCTGCAGCGCTGCGTAGTTCTCAGTCAAAATAAGCAGGTACCTGCAGTCGCCATCTTCACCACTGCTGTAAATGTTCTGCCGTACCAGCTCAATTCTGCTGATATCATGAGCATGTATTTCCTCTTTTTCTGGTAACTGTGAAGTGAATATTTCTAAGGCATTGATATCATCTTTGCCACCAAAGTTACGAAGAACAACGGTGGCGATGTCCTCAAGTGTCGGCTCACTTTTGGAGCTCTTAGCTAAGGCAAAGAACATCTTTATGAGGCTGTAGTAGTCACGCAGACCAAAGAACTCCCTGTCTTGGGCCTCGCAGATATTTTCATATGCATCTGCAAAGTGGCAGAAGTACTGTTCGACCTTCTGCAGAGCCCCTCGTGCTGAGCAACAAATCCCCTTGGCACTCTCTATGAGCTCTTCTCTGCTGGGGTCACCACGTGAGACAAAGATGCCTCGATTCATTTTAGCAGGGTCCAAAGCCCAGTTGGAAATCCCAATGAAACCGACCTTTTTGTGGGGAAGAGGGACAACATGCCTCTGAAGAATTCATGAGGCAGTTACCTATGAAGTTACAGCTGCTGTTCTTCTATGTTTGCTACTCCACATGCTCAGGGGACAGACAATTACTGCAGGATGCTTTCAAGAACTAATTATTAGTCAGCATAAGTATTTGACAGCTCTAACACACAAAATCAATACCTCAACCTCTTGTTTCAAGACACACTAATCTTGCATGCTGTCAAGTGCAAAAACTGAAACCCTCGCATTTCCACAAAGCTCCTTACACCACCTCTCCCAAAGCTCAAGTGCAGCAGTGTTTGAACTGCCCTCTTCACAGCACACACAAAAAAAGTACATAGGACATCATTCTCCGCTAAAATGCCTGGAAAGGCATCTTGCTGCTGGTGTGTTGATGGGCAAGACAAGCAAACTGCTAGACCAGTACAGTGAGACATCTATGTTCACTGTAAACTTCTTTCTTCTTTATTAACCACACATGAACACCAAGCATTTTTCTACTCTGCCATTCAGGAGAAGCAGCCAAAACAGAGAGTAGGCAGACTTCCAGCAGTACGATTTCAGTAACCAAAGACTTCTTGCTAGGTATCCTCAAGCCACGCAGAACCAAGAATATAATGCACAAAGCCTGTCTTAGCAGCATTTATAGCACACAGCTAAAAGACTCCCTCCACAACACTAGAATAGTTGCAGGGGCAGGAAACAAGACCACAGATTGACAACTTACTGACACCATAGGAAAGGGCATGGCAAGAAAGCAGTTTTCTGTTTGGCTAACCACCATCTAATACAGTTAAAATTTAAAAACTCACTGATACCCTTTGGTTTGCCTCAAGATTTTTTTATAAGCAATGCTCAGGTTATTTGCCTTTTCCTAATTTCACGGTCCAACTCTTTAAATTCCTCACTTTTTCTTTTAAATGCTTCTTTATAGCCTCAGCTGTTCTGAGTAGTTTGAAATAGTCCAAAATGTTATGGAAAAATAATATGACATCAAAATCAAATTTGCTAAACCCCACAGTTTTTAGGGCACTACCATGAAAAACAAGTTCACTTCACTTTTTCCTCAGATTGCAGCAGGTATAGATCTCCACTTCAGGCAGTCTTGGTACCTCAACTGACCTGCATCTTCAAAGTCCAGCAAATTTACTCCAAAACAATTCAGCTATCCAAGATCCCAGCTAATCAGTTGGCTTTGCTCTGTTTTGTTTGTCTTTCTTTTAATTCCCCTGTACAGGAAAAGGCTCTCTTCTTATGACACCTAGATTTATCCCAAGGAGTACTTTTCCAGCATATGCTTGTTTCAAAGCACTGAGATGATGAAATAACAAGATGTGTTACAGAAAATGCAACTGGCATCACAACTAGAAATTGTACCCACTATTAGACTCTCCTGTGTTTGCCACTTGGCACGTCAGTTCAAGGAGCCAATGGTAGCTTAGAGTCAATGCAAGCAGCTGCTAACCTGGATGTGAAGTCTTGGATGCAGTATTTAAAGCTCGAACTTTATGCATTTTTACTCTATTGTGCCAAGCAGTTTCTTACCAAGAGACTCTGAAAGCAAAAGAAAAATAACTGACACACTGAAGGCATTTTTACAGTCTGTCCATTTTCTCAGAGGGCAGCGCCCTCCAAATACATTAAGGTCCCAATTTGCTACACAGCTAAGTGTCATAACAGACCTTTAATAGAGTATACTACTGTTCTTCAGATTTCTACATCACAATTCATGGCTATCAGGGTACAATTTATTATTACAGTTAGTCAATGTAATCAAAGCTTCACAGTACGCTGGCAACCTGTACCACACTTCTTATTTTATATAAATAAGGACCAAGTTTGTAGACAGTCTGCTGACCCAACTGAAACATTTTGGTTTCTTTGGCATTCTGCCACATTATTAATAGAAATTTTCGTTTTAAACACCGCAGACATTCCTCATTGTGTATTAGTGTTACAGGCTTCATTTCGGAAAGCATTACACTAAATTAGTCACCACACATTCAGCAATGCCACAGTATTTTAGATTTTCTTCACATCTGCTATTGCAGCAACAGCTGTGGAGAAGTGCCCAGGCAATACCATCTACTGGTACTTGCATAATTCACATCACTCCCAGAACCACGATAAGCCTCTAACACTCCTGCCAGCACAGTGCATTATTCATAAGATAACATATCTTTTTATAGATACAGTATTTAAATAACCAAAAATTTTTTGCTCTCAACTCTTCTCCGTGGATTTTTTGCTAGATGATTTTAAGCCAAGATTTACAAAATTGTGAAGCTGGGCTAAAAATACTTATTGTGTGCAGTACTGCATTAGAACTTAAAAGCCACGAACAAAGTGCAGTATTCACAAAGTCAGTAAAGTGTCAAGAAAGCAGTTTAAGATATAAAGCAGAAATGTTCTCTAGACATGCGCCAAAGGATGTGCAAGTGAAGAAACAGTTCCCCAATGCTATTCTAGTAAGTTCTGCACACTCATTTATTTAAATGTGTAGAGGCTCACTGATACAATTTTTCTGCAGAACCTTTGACTTTTCACTAATAAAATAACCCTGTAGAAAACAAGACCTTCACAGTATTGTTTCTCATCCCCACCCTTTCCCTGCAGAAGACTACAAGCTTCCAAAGGATAGCAGGTCTCCAGTGTCAATCATAAGCAAAGTCAATAGACTAAGGAATCAGCAAAAACATCTTCAAAAAATGGTTCACCATAAGTCATCTGAGCAAAAAAACTTCCCAAGAGGACGGGACAAAGCTCAAGGGATGCAAAAAGCCTTTTCCACCCTTTTTATCTGTGCCTGGAGAACCAAAATTACTTCAGAATCCTGTTAGATTACAAAAATAAAAACTAAAGACATTTCTCCAAGTATGGATTATATACACTCAATATAGAAAAGGGTATGTTAACGAGCTGAACAAAATTCCTTTCTCTCTCCAGGACAAGAGAATAAAGTTACTCACCTCTGGTCACACAAGAGGAGTAAGGATGCTATCCCACTTTCTGGAGTACACTCTCCGAGACCTCACCACTTACCTCAACACTCCAAGCTTGGAAATTATTGCAGTCTGAAGTGGCGAATATCAACAGAGTGACGGATAAAAACCAAAAGCAACATAGAACAGAGGAAACAAGTGCTCTCTCACAAAAATAAACACTTTCTCCAAAAAGCAAAACAACCTTGCTAATCAACTAATCAAGAGAGTAATTATACAAGGCAGAAGGATTGGAACAGTGATTACAGTTTGAACAAAAATTTATAGTCTAGCACAACAGATATAATATTCAAAGGCTAAGTAGAAGTATTTCTAGATTAAGGCACTTGCCAAGCAGCAACATATATAGATATCCTAAGAGACTATAGAGTTACAACTGAGAAAAAGCAGTGGGGCTACTCCCAAATCAGGTTTCTTCTGATGAGCAAAACCTGCACTCATGCCATGATGCTGCACCCAAGCAACGCTGTTTCAACAAAACAAGTGGGGCACCCCAAAGGCTGCTCTACAAACCTCCAGGGCAGGAACCCATGTGAGGCTGCCTGCCGCTGTGGACATGATTCTGACCCAATGGGCCTTAACGTGCCCTTCAAGGTTCTGATCTGTCAAGGAAAACTGAGAGAGATGTAATTGGAAAGCTATTTCTATGCGTTCCTGGAAATATCCCAGCCTGGCGTATTACACCGAGGCTTTCAAGGCAGCCAGTGAAAGACGCAATTGCAGGAGTTCAAAATCTCAATTCAGGAGTCCTCCTTTAAAAGGTCAAAGATATTTATTCTTGATAACAGAGCATCATTAAGGTGCCAACTCTCATCTCAACCAACACTTAAGGATCCTTCATCACTTCAAATTAGAGTAGTGCTGCATGATTGACTTCAACTTTGAAGATGCCAAAATTCATGATGACCATTACAGAGCTCTAATGGAAATATCGATGATGTTGCTGTCCTTAAAATCTCTCCTTAGCAGAATCATTTATTTAAATTCAGAAATAGCATGAAATTAAAAACTTCTCTACTCTTCAGTGTTGACAGTGTTTTTCCAAACAAGCTTACCATACACATGGGCTTATTACTTGACTTAACAGCAGACTATCAAATGACCTGGTAGTCATCAAGTTGTACAGATGTCTTCATCCCACTTAGAAAGGTGGAAGCACAGCAACATTAAGATATTTTTCAGTAAGATTAAACTAGGTTACAGTGTGAACAGAAAATAAAAGGCATCATATATCAGAGAAGTAGTGATGATCTGGAAAGAGAGAGGAAGAAAGATCACTATTATCACATCCAACAGAAAAACCATAGGAAAACCAGTCAGGAAAAATAAGGAGGGAAACATCATCACTGAGGGACAAAGACATCAATGATTGGGACTGGGAGAAGAACATGTGACACTCACAGCAGCCTCTTTTCAATACTGAAACCACTCTACAGAAATCCAGCACCTCAGGAATGGATGGTTCCTAAGAGGAAGTCATCCCAGCATCTGACTAACAGGTTTAACTTCAGCCTACTTATTCACCTGCTGCTGAACCCAGGACACTCATTTTCAATACAGCGAAGATAACTCTTGTTTGTCACAGTATAGTGACTGAAAAGACCAAGATTTAATTCAATGCAGTAGTTATTAAAAAGAAAAACAAAACCAAAACCAACCAAACAAAAAAATCCAGTAAAGATTGCTATTAAAACTAAAGCACACAGCCAGGTTTCTCTTCCTGCTGTTACACTGAAGTAAACAGATTTAATGTCTTGAGGGTTACTGAAATGTGCATATAGAAGTTAACTAACTGTGTGCAGTTACTAACATGAATGTTTCCCACTTGCCAAAATATTCCCATGTAAATAGCACCACAGGATTTTCCAAATAACTATTTCTATGAGCTGCAACTGGCTTTAGCTCCTATCCTCCTACCTGAGCACATGCATTATCACTAACTTCTATCACATTTACATGGGATAAATCACTTCAAAGGACTTAGCAGCAGCTCAGAATTTCCTGGTGAAGAAATGAAGTCATTAATAACATATCTTTAACCCAAAAAACATACAAATTGAGAACTAAAAGGGAAAAAAGCAGCAGCCTGATATGTCTAAATATTATTTATTGCTAGTGCTTCTCAATAGCCACACCCCTGGTACCACTGTTCTGTTTGGCCACAGTCACAAGCATTCATTCATCCTAGTCAGAAAGGGACAGGCTCACCAACAGCTTGCTGCTTCATTAAGAACTTCAGCAGCAACAGAAAGGACAGGAGCAAGTTAGAATTTCTTCCCAATAAAGTCTCTTAAGAAACAGTGCTGCAAGCCACCGAAGGCTAGACATTCAACTTCCTTAAAGATAAAGCCTCATTAGCTCCCCATCTCCCTCCCTCGCATGCTAACATTCAAAGGCATAAAAGGCTCAAAGATAGGATGGAACTCGCATAAGAGCTCAAGGTGGATGCCTTACTAAGGTGGAGCTTACCAATTAGCACATGTTCTGGAGTACTACCTACAGCATGTCATTTCAAGCTATTCAGAATATCTGGCAAGAGCCTTCCCACAGCAAGAAAAATTATATACAAATGCCTTTTTGATTCAGAACTCAGATATCAATTAAGCTTGCAGTATGTCTATGAAAACCTCAGCATTTGAGATTGCAGAGTAAATCAGCATTTAGCTCCACAACCACATGGAAATTACACTCCAGCCGGTAAGATCCCAAACGGATGATCAGGGGAAAAAAATAATTAACCAAGGGTTTTCTACATGGTACAAGCAAAAAAGCTAAACCAAATTAAGGCTATTTTGGTTTAGGGAATCTTAATTGAAGCATTACATCAGGCTTATTATCACTTAAAATTCCAGAGGCTTAAATTCCTGCTCTGACACCACTGTTTAATCCTTACACAGAATTAACTTAAAGTTACGTTTCACCAGTCAGCTCATTAGAGACAAGTACTTAAATGACCAGCTGCTGTAAGACATGTAAAACTGCTTCCTGTAAGCAATAGGAACCGGATTCTGCAGAACTGAATTGAACCTCATCTTTAAGAGGTTTTTACTCCAGAAGCTTAAGTTGAAAGATCAGTCATGCCTACAACAGCACAGGGGGTTACATACAGAGTGCTGAAAGGGAAAGCCCAAGCTATACTGGGACAGTGCTCCAGACTCTCCTAGAGAGAAAAAACCTTCCACTCAGAAAGGGGAAAACAGGATTTTAGAAATCCTTTCAATATATCTGAATCATGCCATTTCTTCTACCAGGTACCATTTAAGGTACAGGGAGTTTTTTCTCGGCTTCCTCTGTTGTTGTTGGGGTTTTTTTGTGAGTGGGATTGTTGGGTTGTTGGAGTTTTCTTTGCTTTGTTTTGGGTTTTGTTTGCTTTTTGGATTCTGTTGGGTTTTTTTTGGGAGGTGTGTTTTGGCATTTTGTTTTCTTTTTGGTAGGCATTCATGTTTTACAAGAAGCACCCCAAATCCCATGCGGATTACCTGCCTGGTAATTCAGAACACACTGTACACAAGCTTGCTATTTTGTATATTTACGGCAAGGCTGTAAATTTGCAAGCACTGTCACCCTGGTTATCTGCTCAGAAAGAATTCCCTTTATTGGGAGTTCATGTTAAGGTGAATTTGTCCCAGTAGAAAACAAGAATGAATTTTGATAGGTCTTCTAACATTTACTTTCTTAATCATGCAAGCGTTTCTGAAGCTTCTGAAGAGGCACTGCAATCATTTCCAAGTGTTGCAGCCCTCCGGCTACAAAGGGAAGAAAGAGTACACAACTTGAAAAGGACTTCAAGCTCCAACACCTAAAGACAACACTGAATGCATCTACATCACTTTATCAAGCCTCAGGTCTTCCACTGCCTGTCTTCTGCTTCACTCTGTTACCTCAAAGGGAAACTAACTACTCCAAACCAAGGAAGACTGTATATGTCAGAGCTCCTAATGGTATCCAGATACCTTCCACACTAGCATCCTCACACACAAGACATCTCAGTCAAGGGGGAGAATCTACACAATTAAGACTAGATGAAGGTACTTATTTTCTTCTTCAAGTAGGTGCTGTTCACTCCCCAATTACCTAATGCATTACACCAAAAGGTGCCCAAAGCACTAATGCTCAGCATCTCTGGGGATCTCTTCCTACAGTGCATTTATTTTGGCTGCTCCATTCCTTTATACCAATGGTGTTATATCTACAGCTTTGGGACATGCATTGTGTTGTTCTGAGTGTGGGGGGTGTGGGTGAGGATGTGTGTTACAAGAGACTTATCCAAACCCTCACATTCCTGTGTTAAGGCTAGTTTTCTTAGGACTTGCAGTTGGGAATGTTGTGATGATCTTTTAAGACAGAAGGCAGTGTTTACACTGGTTTAAAACTAGTGGGCCATTGCAATCAGTAATTGCCTGCAACACCAGCCTCCCTTCAGTAAGGGCTGCCTTTGCCAGGAATACAAGTGCAGTCTTTAACCAAACAAGCACTTTGATCCCCATTTCAGATACAGCCATCACACGCATGCTGAAGTGGAGATATCACTAGCAACACCAGTTAGTAACATCTCTATCCTACAGCCCAAGCTGGTGCTTTCTGCAAGCTCAAACTTGGCAAAACACTTGCTGGGCACTGTATAGAGTAAGGGAGAAAGGATAAGCGTATATATATGTTTGTTACTTTTAACTGAACTTCCTTGTATGGGGAACCCCATTATGTATGAGCATTTGTCACATGCGTGGAGAGCAGCTGCTGGTCTCACACTAAAAGATGGGCTCAGAGCTCAAGGACCAGCTCAGGTCTAGCAGCAGAACAGGAGATGCACAGCAGAAATCCAGGGCACAAGAGGCCCACACTAGCCCCTTTTTGCTAAGCCTGCTCTGACGAGCTCTAGGACTGCAGAGAGCCACTGCAACTCAGTTACAAAACTCTCAAGTTGCTCACAAACCAGAGAAGCTCATTGCTGGCCTTGACTTCAACCTTTTGACAGTTCACAAAACTTCCAAGCAGGATATCCAAGTAGGGCTGAGCAGACAATCACAGGAAATTAATTTCATATTCTGCTAGAGGGAATGAAGCAGGTTCTTTCCAGCTGAGAGCATATAATTATTTGGCACCAACTGACTACATCTCAGAAGCTAAGACAGGAGCTGAACAACCCTTTTTAGTAGGATAAGCTTATTTTTCCTTTGTCTCAACTCTTATTGGTTTTCCAATCCCACAAATTGCCTGAAAAAATATAAGCTGTTATCAGGATTTGAGGCCATGATGCCCAACATAGCATTCTTTTCCATACAATTTTGCAGTGCACTGACTACAGTCAGGCCAGGTAAGCCACCAAAGACACAGGAGGGGCAAGAATCACAGCACAGCCCAGGCTACAAGGAGCTTTGGAGACACCTAAAACTACTTTCAAGCTTTACTCCAGCATTAACATTGAGCATAATGTCTCAAAATGTATCTAGCAGACTCTGAAAGGAAGAATATCTATCTGTCATTATCTGAGGATATGAAAAGCAGATGGTGACCACGGCTTTTATCTCCCAAAAGCAGTAAGACTAAGTTAAAAGCCCAAAGCATCCCATTCTTAACTGCGCAGTGCAGCTCAGCTGAAGCTACACTTAACTGTTTTCTAAACTATTGCTATGCTGTAGTAGGAAGAACTTGGCACATTTTTAATAATGCATCAAGGTGTTTAGAAGAGATTTCTTAACAAGTACTATCCAAACTACCACAGCTGACTCAGCTACTAGACCAAACATGACCAATGACAGCAATGTCTCATTAGTTCAGATATTGGTATTTTTTCTGGGACAAATTTCAAGCAAAATTAGATGTCATTGTTCTTCCAAGCTGTCTCTAGTAAGTAATTTGAGGGGGAGGTTGGTTTTGTCTTGTTTTCAAAATCATAACTAGTTACAGCCTCTCTATAAAGGGGAAAGAGGAATCCAGAGCAAGTATCTTTAGGGTGCCAATATTTCAAAAATAACTAACTTGCACAATCTCAAATGCATTCTTATGGAATGCTCTCATTCAGAAAAAGGCCTTTGATGACTGTGGCAGTTTTCACAGCCAGATTTTTTTTTTACAGATTCAAACTTCACAAAGAAAATTTAAAGAGTAGTAATTGTAATGCTGATCACTAAGAACATGCTGAATGCATGGAGATCAGAACTATCTGGAGAAGCCTTTGGACTGCTAACTTTCAAGTATCATACCAGAGATACTGGGAGACTTTAGAAGAGCTTTTGTTTTTGAGAGACATGGATATTTTGTAAGAACAAGCTCCATGCCAAACAAGCTCCCAGTGCCAGGAGATTAGCAGGGAGTGACCAAGGAGAGGAGTCTCTGAATGTTCTTCAGGAGGACACCAACCTCCAGATACACGGACTGCATTACACATTCCCTGAGTATTTAGAATGGAAGCAAGATAATGAAGTGTCATTTCTAAGAAGTGACATTAGTGTGAACAGAGCGCTACATCAACGGGAACACTTATCACAATGTTAACTGGGCTGCATGGCTCCTTGGCAGTTGACAGGGAGCTTAAACTTTTCACCTATTAAAGACACTCAGCATATACATCTGCACCTAATCTTTCCCCTAAAACCTCAGATCTGTGACAGGCAAGATGGGTCTTCCCAATACCTTTATGTGGCTAAGAACCAGCATACACACGCTACACAGAGCATTAAGGGGAAAAAAGCTTCTGGCAACAAACTCCAGACACTGTCTCTAATATTTTGATTTCTCTGCAGCTTTACAAGGAAAACCCTGACTTAAGACTTGGTGTATTTATTGCATAGCAGTTCTGCTTCCCAAACTTCTAAGGAGAAAACTGGCTGAAGAACAGAAGAAAACAGGCACTAGGAAAACACCCGAAGTGCCTGTGCAGTTATGTACCCCAGACAGTCTTCACGATGGGAAATAGAACAGAGCTCCCCTTGTCACAAAGGGTTCACAGCCCCCATGCCAGGTATCATGTAACCCAACTATCCAGCAAAGGGCTCCTGTGAGGAACACTGAGGAAAAATGAAATCTCAATATATGTTTTGACAGGCTCTTAACACAAGCTAACAGGAACATATTAGAGAAATTCTACTCATTCTATAGTCAGTAGAGCAACTGTGATCCAGGGGGAAGTAAAGAAGTATCCCTCTGCAGTACTACAGGCAACCCCTCAATTTACCCATGAAGTAGTAACATCCCAGTAGATATAGCTGGAGCCCATCAAAAGTATCTGGTTTTACTGAACTATCCATTTTTCAAGCAAAATGGTTTGCTTGAGAAACAAGGAGTAACTTGCTCTACTTGTCAACAGTTACATCTGGACATATGAGAAATGCAGTAATTCGCATATCCTCTGTCACCTGTTATTTCAGAGATTAAGCATTAAACAGGATTAAATTGTCATTTTGGCCAAAGTAACATCATTATTATAGCCACAGGGATTCACAGAGGAAATCCATTCTCCACAGGATCTTTCTGTGAAAATGATGTTAAACATTTAAAAATTGTCTGTAACATTTATGTGTTAATGCATAAACTTCTACGTCTGGGTACAAATTTGAATCAGAGGGTTCCAACAGTGCTCAGTAGTAAAACCTGAAAAAGCCTCTGTGCTTGTCTTTTAGGACAGTATTTTTATGTATGGCAACCTAACACTGCAAAAGATTTTAGGAACAGTGGAGGAGGACAGGGGACAGAGAGAGGAGCTGATCCACAAGGTTAATGTTAACAGGATCCGCAAGGCTGCAAGCATCTGCAATGTTCTTTGATCTGCCAAGCTTTTTATTTACAGCTGCTGCAGGAAGTCTGGAGAGGGATAACAAGTGCTGAAATTTCTGCTTCAGAAACCCAAATAGCAGCTGATCTATAGCAAAAGGCAAAAAGTTTGTCAAGAGCCTGTGCCATCAATAATCAAGGAAAAAATTAAGGGGGTGTAAGTAGCTGTAGTTCAGGTACTATATAGTACTATCATGTCAGTAGAACTGCTCTGTCTCTTAGATGACTTCATTACTCAGAAGAGAAGTCTGGATCCATCTGTTCCCATTAGAGTGTAAAATGGCTTGGTGTGACTCCTCTACAGCCCTTCATCGCAACACACATCTGTTCTTCCTCTGCTCAGCCTTCCCATTGCCCCAGCACAGTACCACCCCCCTCCCTCCAATGGTAGCGATAAAAATATATACCAAAAGAAGAAAACCAGTTTCCAGCTGACAACTATAACCTTACCATTTAGTCCACATGAATTTAAAGGAAAGCACATAAAGCACAGGTGTTTGAAACAGCTTTCCTATTTCAGAGGTGCTGCAAAAAACAAACCCAAAACACTCCTCGATGTAACTCTTCTGGCTACTGCAAAACCCTGCTAAACCTGAATTAGAAAGCTATTCACAGCCAGACAGAGCACTGATGAGTCCTGTGCTGCTCCCAGGCCTCTACAACAGCTTTTCAAGCACTTTCTGGCAAACAGGTCTGTCTTTGCTTCTTGAGGGCACCTCTCAGACATCTAGCAGATTAACAGCTTGGTTACTTCAAGTATTTATTGCCTTTCACAATATCTTCAGACATACCACCTTGCCACTTAACCACTTCCAAAAAACTGAAGTATCTGAAGGAGGTAAAACAAAAATAGGTGGGAAAGGACAGGTCTCATTGGTTCAAGGGAGCTAAGCAGGCAAACAACTCACCCCAAACTATCAGTTTAGCTGGTCAAAATCTATTACAACCAGGGCACCCATAGCACTGCTCACTGATTTCTCCATAGTTTGGGTTTAAGCTCTGGGTAAGACTTGGTGTCTAGATAAATCACAAAGCTGCAGAATTAGTACTCCACACCCTGCATCCAAACATCATATCTAACTTTGCATTCCTAAGAGAGACTTAATTGAACACAGCTAGATTCATACACTTCACTTAGCACAAAACTTAGTTTGCAGACTGTGACAAGAGTTCAAGATGGCTTTGGCCAAGCCATGACCCTGACCCAAATGGGTTATCTCTACAAATGGAACTTGTAAAAAAAATTAACAGTAGGGGAGAAAAATGAGTAGCAGAACTGAAACACAGAAATCATGGTCAAGTATTACTAAAATTGCATCAAAACTCTTACCTACCCCATGAGAAAAGTACATTTTTGAGCTGTTTTATTTCAATAACCCCCTCTACTGTACCTTTTATAGACCTTGATAAAACCACCACCAAAAGACAGACAAGAGCCCATGGAAAAGCTTCTCTCAACTCACATCATCATTACCTACAACCCTGCCATCTGCTCAAAGTACACAAAGGGAAGCACCGTGAGCTAACACCAAGCTGGGGAAAACCAAAACCCACACAAGAAAACCCACACACAATAAAGAAAAAGAGGGTGGGCTGGGGGTGGAACAGGACAAAACCCACACAAACCCACACAGGTCTAACCAGCCTCACACTATTTACATACATACAAGTCTCTACCCATTGATAAAGGTCTCTGACTCCCTTTAATAAATTTGCAAGAGAATAGGGCTATGGAGGGGTAAAGCAGAATACATCCTGCCTATCTTACCTCAGCCAGTAGTCCTAAGGAGATGCCCAGGCACACCTGTGATCACTGCTACTCTTTATACACACCTGATCTTGATCATCACAAAAACCAAACACCACAACCTACTAAAAATCGATTTCTATTACACTTAATTTTAGACATGCTTAATTTTATACAGAGGCTGCAGTGGGGGGGGCCGGGGGGAACCAAACAATACCTCCTAGGAGCTAACAACCTGACCAAGATTAGCAAGAAGCACAGACTACCATCAGCTCTCTCATGTCAAAGAATAATTTACTCTGGTGTAGTTAATAACAAGTGTTGTGTTATTATAACAGTGTTTACCACCATCTTCAGATAAACATATGCAAGAAGATAAGTTCGGCACAGAAATAAAAGGAGTGAGGTTAGCTCAGCTATACAACAGGTATTTAGGATTTGTTTTCAGAGTCCAGCTGACAAATTCATATATACATTAAGAAAAATTTTAGCACTTAAAAAAAACCCAACAAAACAAACCATACAGCAATAGTGAATCAGTCCTTTGCACAGAAGTTACAGATCAGGTTCTCACAAAGTCTAGCCCTGAAGGAAATGAGTTCCTCTTGGCTCCCCCAAACTAAGTGAACTCACCAAAAAACCACTCCATCTGCTTCCTGTTAAAAATTTTCCCTCTCAAGCCATTGGTATGTAAGCTATGTTTATCACCTGAAAAATCACAAGCTTAGCTTCAATTTTGAACAGATTAATATAGCAAGGGCAAGGGAAGAAAGAAACAAACCACAACACTCAGCACAGAATAAATGCCTGTCAAACCAACAACAGTGCTCACTTTGACCTGAATGTAGCAGAAGTAACAGCTGAAAGTCCAAATTTATTTCCTGAACTTATCCCAGTGTCATGTGTCTATCCCCCCAGCCCTATCAACTGCATTGGAGATTCTGGGTCAAAACACCTCAGCAGGGAAGCAAGCAAAAAATCCCTGTATCTTTGTAAACTGCACATTATCCATTTAAATACAAATGTCCAGTACTTGTGCTAACACCAAGCTAAAAAGAAACTCATTTCATATCTGTAACATTAATACCCAGTCTAACATTGAGACAGCACCTTGCCATTCAGTATTAAAAGCACTTATTTTAATCAAACGCATGCTTGATTCTCATCTACTGCTAAAATCTACCACAAAAGCAAGGCAGAACTCCATCACTAACATCTGAACTGGCGAGAGAGGAAAAAATAGCTTCCATGTTCATACTAAAGATTTTGCTTGTTTTCAGAGACAGAAGTGGTTGCATGAATGGTTTTCCATGTTTCTGATCAGCCTCATTATATAGAATATAGCAAGAGACTTAAAAATACACAACTGATATATAAATACAGGCCCAATCTACAATTGCAGGCTATCAACAAAATGTCAGCACACATCCTGTGTTTTAAGCACTCATGATAAGCAAGTAAGATGCACCACAACAGCAAAGGCTGCTGTAAGACAGTACTGGAAGATGTATGTAGGACATACCAAGTTAATTATTACAGTATTCAAATGTTCTACAAGTTTGCCAGATAAATACACATCAAATAACACCAAGAACGTAAATCCACCCTC